>JAPVLO010003307.1:0-23970 GCA_027257055.1 Cephalopachus bancanus
AACATAGATATGAATAAAACCCGCCCAGGTTAGCTAGTTTTTCTCCCAGAAAGAAAGAGTTCAAAAGGAACTTTTTCTTTAACAAGAGGTAGAGTCAGTGACCTCAGCAAAATTCTAGCACATGGAGAAGTCAGAGTCAGGGAGATTTGGAATCACTCAGCTCAGTTAGACCGAAACCAGAGAAGAGGGCCGGAGGGAGAAGAGGGTGTTCCTGGAAGATTGGCCCTGGGCCACAGGTCAGGAAACTCAAGTAGGATTCCAGGAACATTCTTCTAAGAAGCTTCAAGGAGAATGGCTTCCACCCAGGACTAAGGGTTGATCTAAGGTCAGATAGAAAAGATTGTACCTAGTTACTGCCCATAAGAAGATGTTATTTGTATTGGCAGTAATAACCAAGAAAAAAAACAGTCATTTACTTGGGGCACAGGGCCTGCTAGTCTGCTCTCAGAGGTCAAATGCAAGTGACATTCTCTTGTTGAGTCCCAATCCCTGCCCATCAAAGGCGTGAGGAGAAAAGAAGTCAATTGTAAGGAGTTTGTTCTGTAGACACCTCTGCAGAACCTTAAGTGGTATTTCATAAGCCAGAGACCAGGTCTGACAGTGGAAAGCATTTGACTACCAAGTGTAGTTGGTTAGGAAGCCATAGTAACTTACCTAGAATTAACTTTGCAAGCTGAAGATGGTTTTCAACTGTGACTGTGTCATTAGGATTTGTGCAATCCATATAGTTGGCCAGTCCATCCATAAGTATGATGAGCTGTCCTCAGGCCAATGAGACCTGGCTTTTCCTTCCTAGCTTAAGCTAAACAGCTAGAGAGGCTTTAAAAAATGCCCTTACAGTTTTGTTTATTGTGCTTATCACAAGTGCTGGAAGCTCACATTTGCATTGCTAATAGCCCTCTTTGAAAGTCTGTTGACATTTCAGCTGATCTTCAGTATGCTTTAATGTTGTAACACCCTTGGGCAAAGTCAGTTCCCAATAGGAAAGTTTGCAGCCTCTGAGTACCCCAGCTGTGTAACTGCACAAATACATACAGACCCTCACCCCAGTCTATAATACTTGAGCTCTTCTCTGCCCACATCACAGAAGCGGGTAGAATATGCCACCTCAAAACATGCCACTTTGGCATAAGGATTTTGTTGAGTTAAAGGCACTTGAAAAATGGCAGATACAACAAGATCACTCCAACCTTCCTTTTTCTTTCTTTTTTTTTCTTTTTTTGAGTTGGAATCTCACTCTGTCGCCCAGACTGGAGCCTTGACCTGCTGGGCTCCGGCGATCCTTCCGCCTCAGCCTTCCGAGTGGCCGGAATTACAGGCATGTGCTACCACACCCGGCTGATTTTTTTGATTTATTGTAGAGATGAGGTCTCGCTGCCCAGGCGGGTCTCGAACCCGCGGGCTCAGGCAATCCACTCACCTTAACCTCCCAAAGGCACAGGATTACAGGCTGAGCCACCGAGCCCGGCTCCTTTTTCTTTCTAAAAGCAAGAGATAAAAGTCCATGTGAGACCCCCAACTAAAAAAAGTAAAGTTAAAGTTGTCATCTCTGCACCAGAAGAAAAGAAACATTCTTATTGACAGATAGGGAGTCCAGGCCAAAAGAAACCCATACAAACTTTGTTAAACCAGCCTTTATCTACCTGGTCCTGGTGGTCATTTCTCCACAATTAATCACGCTACCCCCAACCTCTTTATCTTGTCATGTTTTCACAATTTACTCCTCTTTGTTCAACTTAGTGTATAAGCATTTGACAGTGCTCCTTCGCATCTTAATGATCCTATGTGGATTCCTAAGTATGTTTAAAATCTGTATGCTTCCCTCTCATTAATGTCTGTCTTAAGTCAATTCAATTCTCAGGCAAGCAAAAAACCCTAAGAGGGCAGAGGTGAAGTTTTATCACCCCACTGCCCCCAATATTATTGTGTTTCGATTCCTGGAAGATGAGAGTTGGGCCCAGGAAATGGGTAAGGGAGGAAAGACATTTACACATGTTCCTAAGGAGACTGTGAGATATGTAAGGGCAAAAGCAAGAAACAGTACAAAAAGATAAATTTACAACCTGTTCTAAAGTGTAAATAGAGGGGTTTTTTTTTCCGTAATAGAAAAAGAGGAAAGAAAAGATTCATTACTTACCAAAAATAGGCTTTCTAGTGGAGAGATACTGGGGAGAACCCCTCCAAAAATGGAATTTATTTGTTAAAAATTGTGTATTTATTGTCATGTGTTTAAACTTCAGTAACCTTCAAAGTACTCTCCATTTGATGCAATACACCTAACCAGGTACTTTTCCACTGCTCAAACAGTTTTTGAACTTGTCGATTTTGATGCCTTTTAGTGCTTCTGCCATTTTTTGTTTCACCTCTTCCACATCAGTAACATTTTCTTTTGAGGGCTTTTTTCATCCAAGGAAACAAGAAAAAAAAAAATCGCTCAGAGTGAAATTGGATGAGTAGGGAGGGTGGGACACAGGGTTTGTGCCATTTTTGGTCAAAAACTGCTGAACACTCAGTGCAGTGTGGGTAGATGCATAGTAGAGGAACCAATTACCTGTTTGTCATAACTCAGGATATTTCTTCCACAAATCATGACACGACCTTCTCAAAACTTTCAGATAAAAACTTTGGTTGACCATTTGATCTGGAGGAACAAATTCCAAATGTACTACAAGGGGCCTGCCCTCCAAAAGATAATTCCTATTTTTTTTGGGGGGGTCCCCCATAATTGTCCAAACCTCTGTAAAATAAAACAAGTATCCCGCTTCTTAGAATACATGTTTTAAACTATGTTTGGAAAGGGGGATTTTTCCTTGAGGACTTTTTTCATCCAGGGAAACAAAAAGAAAAAAAAATCACTCAGGGTGAGATCGAGTGAATAGGGTAGGTGGGACACAGGAGTCACGCCATTTTTGGTCAAAAATGGCATGGTACAGATATTAAAGAGGTACAGGTATTAAATCTGGGGCCAATCATTCAGTCAGGAATGAATTCAAAATAAGAACTCTAATAGAAAATGTTAAGTCAAAGAGCAGTTCAAAACTTTCAAGCAATATATATTGTGAAAAGAAATTTTGTTATAAGAAATCATGATACCATCCCAATTTTAGAAACTGGACTTAGTACAGGTAGATAGGCAAGATTTAGTTGAAGATCTCAAATCTAACATTGATGCCAAAATTAAGACCGTTGTGTAGTTCAAAATATAAAGTTTGCTTATGCTAAAGGCAAGCATATTTAAATCTCTTCATTGTTTATAGATAATAGTAGTTTGGCACATTACATTGAGCATATTTCTTTAAGTAATTAAATGTATGCTTATCATCATGTATTCCACCTGGAGATATGTTGTGATAAAAGAAAAGGTTTAGACAGATTAAAATTAACAGAGTTTAATTGAGCACAGAATGACTCACAAATCAGGCAGCCTCCCAAACCAGAGTAGCTCCAGAGAGACGCCAGCACAGCCACATGGTGGAAGAAGACTTATGGGCAGAAAAGGGAAAGGATTATACAGGAAACAAAATCAAGGTACTAAACAGCTTGTTTGTCTACAGCATGGTTTTTGCCTTCTTTGAACCTGATCTGAACACTTGGCTGCCTTTGATTGGCTGGGAATGACTGGTCTCAAACTACAAACCCAGATATCAAGACAGTAATAGAGAAAATAAAAAAAGTTGAAGAGATACAAGAGGAAAATAGGAAGGAGTTGATAACTGAGATAAAAGCATACCGTTAGTATACTGTGAATGAAATCAATAACTAACTGATAAGCATGGAAAGCAGAATTAGCCAAGCAGAAGAAGGAATCTCGGAGCTTGAGGACCAAAATATAGAACTAATCCAAACTGTCAAAAACAGAGAAAAGAAGATGAAAAAGATAGAACAAAACCTTCAAGAGATGAGCAATTATTTCAAGAGGCCAAACCTAAGAGTAATTGGACTTCCTGAGGCAGAAAGAGAGACAGAGACCATCCTGGAACAAACATTCCAAGAAATTATTCAAGAAAACTTCCCTCATCCCATCAGTGATGTGACCATTCAAACACAAGAGATTCAGAGAACCCCTACAAGACAACAAATGAGAAGACCAACTCATAGACACATAGTAATTTGCCTAAACAAAGTAGACATAAAAGAAAAATCCTAAAGGCAGCAAGAGAAAAAGGTCAGACTACCTACCGGGGAAGACCAATTAGAATAGCAGCAGATTTATCTACAGATGCACTTCAGGTTAGGAGAGCTTGGAGTTCAATCTTCAAAGTTCTCAGGAAATAAATAATTTCAACCAAGAATAACTTACCCAACTAAGCTAAGCTTCACCAGTGAGGGAGAATTAAAATCTTTCCCAGACATTCAATCCCTAAGAACTCACACAGCCTCTAGACCAGCTCTACAAGAAGTACTTAAGAAAGTATTAAACACAGAAGAAAGGGAAAAAAGAACAACAACGTTCTTCACAAGAGTGCAGGAAAAAGATTAAAAGCACACATGAATCAACCCAAAATCAAAAGAAAGACAACAAACAAACAGGAACAATAACAATTCTGTAAGAACCTCATGACAGGAATAAACTCTCACATTTCAATAATTAGCCTGAATGTGAATGGACTAAATGCACCACTGAAAAGATATAAAATGGCAAAATGGATAGAATATCATAAGGCAACAATATATTGTCTCCAAGAGACTTATCTCACCAGAAAGGACACTCACAGATTCAAAGTAGGAGGATGGGAAGCAAAATTTCAGGTGAACGGAACACAAAAGAAAGCAGGAGTTGCAATCTTAATATCAGACAAAATACACTTTAAGCTATCAAAAATTTAAAAAGATACAGAAGGTTCTCAAAGATATAATGATAAAAGGCTCAATCCATCAACAAAAAATATTCATCCTAAACATATATGCACCCAACATAGTAGCACCAACTTTCATAAAGCAACTTCTAGGCAAACATAAAAATGATTTTAACTCTAACACTATCATAGCTGAGGACTTTAATACCCACTCACAACCATAGACAGATCATCAAGACAAAAAATCAGCAAGGAGATCCAGAACCTTAATGTGGCTTAAGACCAAATGGACTTAATTGATACCTACAGAATACTCCATCCAAAATCACAGAATATACATTCTATTCATCACCACATAGAACATACTCTGAGATTGACCACATCCTTGGCCATAAATCAAGCATAAACAAATTTCATAAGGTTGAAATTTTGCAATGCACCTTCTCAGACCACAGTGGAATAGAAATAAATATCAACACCAACAAGATTCCCCCAAAACCCACAAAGACATGGACACTAAGCAGCATGATGCTAAGCAACTCCTGCGTCAACAGGAAATCAAAACAGACATGAAAAGATACCTGGAAACAATGAAAATGAAGAAAGAGCTTACCAAACCCTCTGAGATGCAATGAAAACAGTAGTAAGAGGTGAATTCATATCTCTACAAACACACATGAAGAAAATGGGAAGATCGCAAGTTAATAGCCTAATAAGATACCTAAAGAAGCTGGAAAAGCAAGACCACCAAAACCCTAACTTCAGCAGAAAAATCAGATCACCAAAATAAAAGCCCAAATCTGAGACATAGAAGACAAAAAGATAATACAAAAAAAATCAATGAAACAAAAAGCTGGTTCTTTGAAAGGATAAACAAGATTGATGGTCCCCCAGCTAGAATGACCAAGTAAAAGAGAGAGAAAGCCCAAATAAACTCAATCAGAAACAAAACGATGAAGTCACAACTGACCCTGAAGAAATACAAAAGATTATCAGAGACTACTAAGTACACTTGTATGGAAACAAACTTGAAAACTTAAAGAAAATGGAGGACTTTCTGACAGCACACAACCTCCCCAGGTTGAAACAAGAAGAAATCAAGACCCTAAATAGACCAATAACAATCCAGGAAATTGACTATGTCATAAGAAAATTACCTACAAAAAAAAAAGCCCTGAACCAGATGGCTTTCCAACAGAATTCTACAAAACATACAAGGAGGAACTGATACCAATCCTATTGAAAGTATTCCAAGTGATTGAGAAAGATGGAACACTCCCCAAATCATTTTATGAAGCTAACATCACATTGATACCCAAGCCAGGTAAAGACCCAACAAAGAAAGAAATACAGGCCAATATCCTTGATGAGCATAGATGCTAAAATTCTCAACAAGATCCTAGAAAACCAGATTCAACAACTCATATCAAAAATCATCCACCATGACCAAGTAGGCTTCATCCCTGGAATGCAATTCTAGTTTAACATTCTTAAGACCATAAACATAATTAAATACATCAACATATGTAAAAACAAAAAATCTCATGATTATATCATTAGATGCAGAAAAAACTCTTGATAAAATCCAGCACCTCTTCCTGATAAAAACCTTTGAACATCTAGGCATAGATGGAACATACCTCAAAATACTAAGAGCCATCTATGAGAAACCCACAGCCAGCATATTGCTAAACAGACAGAAATTGGAACCATTTCTCCTGACAACTGGAACAAGACAATGATGTCTACTCTCACCCTCCTGTTCAACATAGTTTTGGAAGTTCTAGTTAGAGCAATCAGAGAAGAGAAGGTGATCAGGGGTATCCAAACAGGAAAAGAGGTGATTACCTTATCCCTCTTTACAGATGACATGATTATATACCTCGAAAACCCAAGAGAATCTGTCAAAAACCTCCTTGCACTAATGAAGGAATTTGGCAACGTTCAGGGTATAAAATAAATGTGCAAAAGACAATCTCATTTTTATACACCAATAATAAACAAACAGAAACCCAAATAAAAAGCACAGTTCCAATCACAATAGCCACAAAAAACAAATGAAATACCTTGGCATCTTCCTAGCCAGAGACATGAAAGAGCTTTACAATGAAAACACAAAACAGCCAGGCTCAGTGGCTCAGCCTATAATCCCACGCCTTTGGGAGGCTGAGGTGAGTGGATTGCCTGAGCCTGTGGGTTCGAGACTCGCCTGGGCAGCAAGACCTCATCTCTACAATAAAAAACAAAACAAAACAAAACAGCCGGGCGTGGTAGTGCATGCCTGTAATTCCAGCTACTTGGAAGGCTTAGGTGGAAGGATCACCGGAGCCCAGCAGGTCGAGGCTGTGGTGGCTGGGAATGGCCACTGCACTCCGGTCTGGGTGACAGGGTAAGACTCCGACTCAAAAAAAAACCAACAAAAAAGAAAAAGACAAAAGAAAACACAAAACACTGCTCAATGAAATCAAAGATGACACAAACAAGTGGAAAAATATTCCATGCTCATGGATTGGAAGAAACATTGTTAAGATGTCCATTCTACCTAAGGCAATCTACAGATTTAATGCAATACTCATCCAATTACCAGCAGCATTCTTCTCAGACCTAGAAACAACAATACAGGAATTCATATGGAAAAATAAATGCCCATGAATAGCCAAAACAATCCTCAGAAGAAGAAAAAAAAGCAGGAGGTATCACACTCCCAGACTTAAAACTTTATTATAAAGCTACAATAATCAAAACAGTCTGGTATTGGTACAAGAACAGGCACATAGACCAATGGAACAGAATTGAGGTTCCAGAAGCAAAGCCTCAATTTCTCAACAAACTCATTCAAATTCAACAAAGCCTCCACCACCAACCACTAGGAAGAGCAGAACCTATTCAGCAAATGGTGCTGGGAAAACTGGCTGACCACATGTAGAAGATTAAAAAAGGACCCCTACCTATACCCATGCACAAAAATAAACTCTAAATGGATCAGATACCTAAATATAAAACCTCAAGCTATAGGAAACTTAGAAAATGCAGGAGACAATCTTATGGAAATTGGAACTGGCAACCAATTCCTGATCAAAACCCCAAGTTCCCATGCCATAAGAGATAAGATAGACAAGTGGGTAGGATGTTATCAAACTGACAAGCTTCTGCAAAGCCAAAGAAACCATCAAGAAAGCAGGGAGACAGCCCAAAAACTGGGAAAAAATATTTGCCAACTTTATGTCCAGCAAAGGCCTAATATCTAGTATCTACAAGGAATTCAAATGTGCTGAAAAGAAAAAAACAAAGAGTTCCATTACAAAGTTGGCAAAAGATATGAATAGACAGTTCTCAAAAGAAAACATACAAGCAGTCAACAGATACATGAAAAAATGTTCAGCCTCACTAGTCATCAAAGAAATGCAAATTAAAACTTCATTGAGATACCTCCTAACTCCATTCAGAATGGCCATCATCAATAACTCAGAAAATAACAGATGCTGGAGAGGATGTGGTGAGAAGGGAACACTTCTACACTGTTGGTGGGAGTGTAAACTAGTACAGCCTCTGTGGAAAACAGTGTAGCGATTCCTAAAAGACCTAAAAATTAACCTGCAATTCCCCTACTGGGAATATACCCAGAAGAACTCAAATCACTCTATAAAAAACATACTTGCACACATACGTTTTTCGCAACATTGTTCACAACAGCAAGAACATGGAACCAACCATGCTGCTCATCGAAAGAGGACTGGACAGAAAAATATGGTACATATATGCAATGGAATATTATGCAGCCATAAAGAAGAACAAATCATAAACTTCACAGCAACCTGGATGGACTTAGAGTCTGTAATACTGAGTGATCTTTCACAGAAAAAGAGAGCTGAGTATCACATGTTCTCATTCACAAGTGGAACTTGAACAACTATTGTAATATTATAAGAAAAGGATTGATAGTAGTGGGAAACTGGGGGGGGGTTGGAGGTTTGGGAGGTGGGATTGGCAGCAGTGGGAATCTGCCGAGGGAAGGGGTGCACACCTCATCAACAAGTGTACCTGCACCATGAATATTTGCATATCTAACCCTGAATTATACCCTGAATTATTTTAAATTTAAAAATTTAAAGGTAAAAAAATATAAAAACTTATACTGTCCCACTTTAAGAAAGTCATTTTGTGTTGACAAAGTGTAAATGCACAAATATACACACAGACATCCCACACACATTCACAAAACTAAAATTAAAGCTTTCTGAAATAATACTTACCTATACTCTGTACAGAACCCAATGCACTTTATTTCCTATTTGTTGCATTTTTCTCTATTTTATATATATATATACATATGTTCTCTTAATGCTGCTCATGGTTTCCCAAACTGAAATTATCATCCACTGATGGATCTCAACCTACAGTTTGAAAAACACTGTCTTAGGGAACAGCTAGTCCAACTTTCTCATTTTGCACTTGGAAACGTAGAGATTAGGCAATATTTCCAAGATCACATAGTAAGTGGCACAGCAAGCTGACTGTGCTGATACCTTGCAAATTCCAGCCTAATGAGTCCTTCCCAATCCTGCATTGTTTTCAGGATTACTCATCCATATAGCCCTTTTTTCCTCTTACATTTGGTGTAGTAAGCATTATTCTGTGGATACTTGTTTTGCTCTCTTTGCATTTTCTTAGGTTATAGGAAGCACCAATTACACATGCTCAATTTTAACTATGTTCTTGTCTCTTCTCCCTAAACTAAAAGCTTCCTGAGAAAAATGTATATTTTTATCATTATTCCCTAAACCAAGCTATAGTGAATTGTTGAATACATAGAAAGATAAATTCTTGTAGTCAAATAGTCTGAATTTCATGAGTGGAAAGAAATATCAGCATCTAAGTAGCCACAGATGCTATTCTTCCCTTTTAATAAGTTTCAATACTATTGGCTGCTCTGATCAGAGTGGAAAAATAATTGAAAAGCTCTGAGGCGCCGGGCTCGGTGGCTCAGCCTGTAATCCCGCGCCTTTGGGAGGCTGAGGTGAGTTGATGGGCTGAGCCCGCGGGTTCGAGACCCGCCTGGCCAGCAAGACCTCATCTCTACAATAAATCAAAAAATCAGCCGGGTGTGGTAGTGCATGCCTGTAATTCCGGCTACTTGGAAGGCTGAGGCGGAAGGATCGCTGGAGCCCAGCAGGTCGAGGCTGCGGTGGCCGGGAGCGGTCACTGCACTCCAGTCTGGGTGACAGAGTGAGACTCCAACTCAAAAAAAAAAAAAAAAAAAGAAAAGCTCTGAGGCAAGCTATTAGTATCCTAGGACTACTGTAACACAAAGTACCACAAACTGAGTAACTTAAAGCAACAGAAATGTTACTATTCTAGCAGCCAGAATTCTGAAATCAAGGTGTCGGGAGGGCCATGCCTCTGTCCTAGCTTCTAGTGGTTGCTGGCAATCTTCAGTGTTCTTTGGCTTGTGAATACATCTCCCTACTCTTTACTCCCTGTCATGTGATGTTCTCTCTGTGTCTTCTGTGTACAAATTTACCTCCTCTTATGAAGACATCAGTCATCAGATTAGGAGATTAGGACTGACCTTAATCAAGTCTGATTTGATCGCATCTGCAAAGATCCTAAATAAGACTATATACTCAAGCACCAGCACCAGGGGTTAGAACTCAGAAATGTCTTTTTGGAAGACACAATTCTACCCACCACAGAAGCTAAACCAATTTACATTAAAAATAACTTGAGCAGATCCAGAAGAGATGGAGAGGGAAGTGGGATAGAAGAAAGATGAGCAAAAACACATGAAGTAAGCAAATTAATTATTCTCAGCGGAGAAAAACGGGGAGATGATGATTCAGTGAAATATGGAGAATGAAGATGGCTTTAGGACATTCGGCTTTGGGTCATGCAATATAACTTTTTCTTTGGTGCCTCTTCCAGAGATATCTATAATTTTTTTTTACTTTATTGTGTTGTGGGGTGACAGTGAAGATTTCCTATGTAAGAAAGTAGCATGGGAGTGAAGTTTGGGCTTCCAGCTGGCCCTCTCTCACCCTGATAGTGGACCAGGTACCCAGTGTACTGTCACATCCTCCTTGCCACCAGTAGGGTCCAGCGTCTGCAGATCCCACCCTTGTGCTCATGTGACCAGTGATCAGGGCCCACTTATAAGTGAGAACACACAGTGTTCATTTGGTTCGGTGATAGTTCACCTATTATGATGATCTTCAGCTGCATCCATGTTGCTTTGAAGACCATGATTTTGTTCTTCTTTATGGCTGCATAATAATCCATCATGTACCACGTTTTCTTTATCCAATCTACTTTCAGTGAACATCTGGGTTGGTTTAATGATTTTGCTATTGTGAATAGTGCTGCGGTGAATATACATGGGCAGGTATCTTTTTGGTAGAGGTATTATGTTCCTCTGGATACATTCCCAGAAGACGGATTGCTGAATTGCATGGGAGCTCAATTTTTAGTTCTTTGCAGAGATCTCTATAAATCTTACATTACTTTTCAAAACTTTGTTCAAGTCATATTTAGGTTTATTTCAGATATATTATTGCAGGAGGCAGCGCACAAGTGACTTAGCCTTCTTTTATATACAACAGAAGCCAATGTCAATTTTATTGTGAGTGGAAGATATATTATTGCATTTTAATCACACCTCACTATTTGGCAGAAGAAACAGAAGACAATAAGTAGAAAAGACAGTAATGATATGCTGACCTTACTGAAACATGATCATATAAAACAGTAGTATGTATAGTATGTATGCTATTTTTGCAAATTATTGCACTTTGGGGGGAGGCTTTTTTTTTTTGGTAGATAAAGTGTCAATCTGTCACTCAGGCTGGAGTGCAGTGTCATGATCATAGTTCACTACAGCTTCAAACTTCTGGGCTGAAGCAATTATCTTACCTCAGCTTTCCAAGTAGCTAAGACTACAAGTGCATGCCACCACACCTGGCTAATTTTTTTATTTTTTGTAGAGACAAAGTTTCGCTATATTACCTGGTTGGTCTTGAACTCCTGGCCTCAAGCAATCCTCTCACCTCAGCCTCACAAAATTCTGGAATTGCAGGCATGAGATGTCACCCCCAGCCCTCAAATTATGGAATATTGATTCAGTGATGTATATCTTACTCTTCTATATGTTAAGCAATTATGTTTATCATGTTACACTAAATCTCTTTAATTACAGAAAAGCATGGTTATTTCAACCAATAATTGCTACTTGAATGCTTTATTATTTCTAAATTTTAGAAGATTATTTTATTTTAATTAACACTCTCAGAAGCAATCATTCACTTACTAATCTACTCAGCAATATGTGCTCAGCATCCAATTCATGTTAGACACAATTCTTTATCTACCCTCTGATGTTAGCAGTCTAGTGGAATTAACAAAAAATTTTATTCATGGGAAAGCATAGTATAAAAAATGAAAATAGTGTAAAAAAAGTGAAAAATTGCTAGAGTGACTTGACTGTGCAGAGATGTCTCTGATATCTTTCTTCACTTTCACCCCATTCAGTCTTCTAGGTTTCTATAAAAATAGCTACACAACTCTATTCTTCCTGCTGGGTGAGTCCACACAACACAGCAAAATCATTCCACTAATACTAAATTAAATGGAACAATGACTTTTCATCCACAATTTTATTTAGAGAAAATAAATGCCATAGACATTTCTTGCACACCCAAGTTTATAGGTTAAGATTAGTTCCTCTGGACCAAAAATGACCGAATGTTTTTTTTACATATCAAGACTCCCCTATAGTCATACAAATTGAGGATTCCAAAGCTTTTATTTTTATGGGTTTTACATATAAATATTTAATGTGTTATAAATTAAAACTGGGGGGGTGGGGCAAGATGGCGACGGGGCAGCTTTGTCTGTGAAACTCTCCACTGAGGAGAACGCAAAGACACTCTGATTCTCTCCCCGGAAGTTGAGGATCCAATCGTCTGCAGCCTACTTTTCAAACAGAGCTCGACAGTAGACTTTGCTGAGGCATCGCCAAGGTCTGGGCAGCTACTGAGGTGACTGCGGCTGCCGCCCGGCTGGCAGCCACTCCACACCGCACCGCCAGTGCCTGGGGCGAGCCGCGCGGCCCCCTCCGAGGCAGCAGAGCCGCGCGGCCCCCTCCGAGGCAGCGGAGCCACCGGCGCAAGGCACCAGAGCCGCCACCCCCCTCCGCTCCAAGGTGGTGAAGATGCCGCCACCCCCCCGAGGTGGCGGAGGCGCCGCTGCCCCCCCCTCCAAGGCAGCTGAGCTGCTGTCTCCTCTGCCTCCTCCAAGGCAGCCAAGCAGCTGCCTCCTCCGAGGCAGCCACCACACAGAAGCGGCCATTACATATTGCACCGCCTGTGCCAGTGGCCCAGCCACCATTGCCACCACCGTTGCTGCTGCTGCCACCACTGCCACCAAGGCAAGCATTCATTGCACTGTCAGAACCTGAGGGGTGGGTGAGCAGCTGAGATAAAGACCATCTGGAGTGAGGGATAACGCCACTTGCTGGCAATTCAAGCCCACCACCAGCAAGCACTGGTCCGAGGCCTGGGGACACTCGGTCCCACGCAGGGCCGGATACTGCAGTCCCCTGCTGCTGCTGTTCCACCACATGTGTGGGAGTCTCGGGTCTCAGCTAGCTCCCTGGCTACATCGTCTCTCATCATCATCAAGCTGCTGTTCACTAAGGGAGGCTCTGGACGCCCGCCCCCCAGAAACACCAGTCCCATTCCTGGTTGAAGTACCCTGTGGGGGGCCCAGGGCCACTTGTGTCACTCACCACCTGCCATTGGAGCCTTGGAGCTCTGGAGCTCTGGGCCCACCCTGGCTGAGGCACTCAGCCCGTGACCCCAAGCTTGGGGACCCAGACAAGCGGAGAGAAAGGGATCTATGAAAGAGAATCTGCCTCTGCCTTTCTCCAGGCAGAGATTTCCATTGCCCTGCCCACCTATCAACAAACTACACCTTGGTTCCTAATGTTGCTAAACAGGAGACAAAGCCCCACCCCTAAGCTGAATCAGATAAAAGCAACTCCGAGGCAGCCAAACCAAAGCTGTGAGTAAACCTAGCTGCCTGCAATAGAAAAACAAAGGGGAGAGGCCGGAGATCAGAGCTGAAGTGATTTTAATCTCATCTCTTATTGTGACTTATGATTTTATCATTTTGACTGTTTATTTTGATCACGTTCATTGTTTGCCTTCTGACTTACACTGTTTCATGTTTATATTGGTCTGTCTCTGTGTAGCTATCAGTATTCTTTGGGGAATCTTATTTATGTGTCTTCTTCCACTTCTCTCCGGCCTTCTGTCTCTTTCTCACCTGATAAAGTTGGTATGTATGTCTGTTCCCCCTCTCGCTCTTCTCTCTCTCTAACTTCCTATTGACTCCCCATTCCTCCATTAGTTTCCTCTTTTATACTCCCATTTTGATCTAGGAACAAGACTACATACTGCTGAATGGACAGATTGTAAGGCAGAGGGAAATAGGTTCCAGTGTGCTCATACACCTGTTTGTAGATGCTAGAATCAGCATATACACTCTGAACCACAGCTTCCCTGTCAATTAAACCCCAAAACTGCAAAAAGTACAGATTGCAGCCTATATTCCAACCTCAAAAGTGAACAAAGCCAGAAGACACTCATAAGAAAGAAAAGGACATAGCAGAAGAGAAATAAAAGCAATCCCACCTTCCCCCCCAAAAAGAATTAAAGAAGGGGAGGGAAAGGGGGAGAGAGAGAAAAATCTACACAAATGAAGAAAAACCAAAAGAAGAGTATGGGTCTCTCCCAGACCCCTGGGAGGGCAGACACTGAGAAAACTGACTTCAGAATGCAAACAATGAAGAGCCCCCAGAATGAAGGGTCTCAAACTACAAACGTTGATATCAAGATAATAATGGAGAGACTAAAAAGAATTGAGGAGACACAAGAAGAAACTAGGAAGGAGCTGATATCTGAGATAACAGTAATAAAGAATACTGTGAATTAATTAAATAACAAACTGATAAGCATGGAAAGCAGAATTACCCAAGCAGAAGAAAGAATCTCAGAGCTTGAGGACCAAAATATAGAACTAGCCCAAACTCTTAAAAACACGGAAAACAATCTCAAAAAGACAGAACAAAACCTTCAAGGGATGAATGATTACTTCAAGAGACCAAACCTAAGAGTAATTGGCAGAAAGAGAGACAGAGACCACACTAGAAAAAACTTTCCATGAGATCATTCAAGAAAACTTCCCTTATCTAATCAGTGAGGCAAAAAATAAAACACAAGAGATTCAGAGAACCTCTGCAAGACAACAAATGAGAGGACCAACTCCTAGACATGTATTAATTCGCCTAAACAAAGCAGGCATAAAAGAAAAAATCATAAAGGCAGCAAGAGGAAAAGGCCAGATCACCTACCATGGAAGACCAATCAGAATAGAAGCAGATTTATCTACAGAAACACTACAGGCTAGGAGAGCTTGGAGCCCTATCTTCAAAGTCCTAAAAGATAAACAATTTCAACCAAGAATAACTTACCCATCAAGTTAAGCTTCATCAGCGAGGGAGAATTAAAATCTTTCCCAGATATCCAATCCCTAAGAACTTATGCTGCCACCAAACCACTTCTACATGAAACACTTAAGAAAGTACTAAATACAGAAGAAAAGAAAAAAGAACAACATTCTTCAAAAGAGTACAGGAAAAAAAAAGAAAATATACATGAAAACCCAAACCCAAAACCAAAAGAAAGACAAAAAAGTACCAAGTGGAAGAACAACTCTATAAGAACTCTATGATAGGGATGAACTTTCACATTTCAATAATTAGCCTGAATGTGAATGGACTAAACACACCACTGAAAAGACATAGAATGGCAAAATGAATGAAATATCACCAGGCAACAATATACTGCCTTCAAGAGACTCATCTCACTAGAAAGGACATACACAGACTCAAAGTAAGAGCATGGGAAACAAATTTTCAGGCAAAGGAACACAAAAGAAAGGAGGAGTCACGATCCTAATCTCAGACAAAATACCATTTAAGCTATCAAAAATTAAAAAAGATACAGACGTCCACTACATAATGAAAAAAGGTTCACTCCATCAACAGGAAATGTCTATCCTAAACATATATACACCCAACATAGGTGCACCAACTTTCATAAAGCAACTTCTAGGAAAACTAAAGAAAGATATTGACTCTAACACCATCATAACTGGGGACTTTAATTCCCCACTCACAACCCTCACAATCATCAGGACAAAAAATCAGCAAGGAGATCCAGAACCTCAATGTGACTCTGGACCAAATGGGATTAATTGATACCTACAGAACACTCCATCCAAAGACCACAGAATACACATTCTACTCATCACCGCATGGAACGTATTCTAAGATCGACCACATAATTGGCCATAAATCAAGCATAAGCAAATTTAAAAGGACTGAAATTTTACCATGCACATTCTCAGACCACAGTGGAATAAAAATAAACATTGGCACAAACAAAATCCCCCCGAAACCCACAAAGACATGGACACTAAACAGCATGATGCTAAACAACTCCTGGGTCAATGATGAATTCAAAACAGGGATCAAAAGATACCTGGAAACAAATGAAAATGAAGAAACATCTTACCAAAATCTCTGGGATGCCTTAAAAGCTGCAGTAAGAGGGAATTTATATCCCTACAAAAACACATGAGGAAAATGGAAGGAACACAAACTAGCAGCCTAACAAGCCACCTAAGGAAGCTGGAAAAGCAAGACCACAAAAACCCTAATTTCAGCAGAAGAATACAGATCACCAAAATAAAAGTCCAAATCCAGGACATAGAAGACAAAAAGATAATACAAAAAATCAATGAAACAAAAAGCTGGTTCTTCGAAAGGATAAACAAGATCGATGGTCCCCTAGCTAGACTGACCAAGAAAAAGTGAGAAAAACACCCAAATAAGCACAATCAGAAACAAAAAAGGTGAAGTCACATCTGACCCTGAAGAAATATAAAAGATCATTAGAGACTACTACATATACTTGTATGGAAACAAACTTGAAAACCTTAAGGAAATGGAGGACTTTCTGACATCACACAACCTACCTAGGCTGGAACCAGAAGAAATTGTAACCCTAAATAGACCAATAACAATCGAGGAAATCGACTACGTAATAAGAAAACTTCCTACAAAAAAAAAAGCCCTGGTCCAGATGACTTTCCAGCAGAATTCTACAAGACATTTAAGGAGGAGCTGATACCAATCCTACTGAAGGTATTCCAGGCGATTGAAAAAGACGGAACTCTCCCCAAATCATTTTACAAAGCCAACATCACATTGATACCCAAGCCAAGTAAAGATCCAACAAAGAAAGAGAACTACAGGCCAATATCTTTGATGAACATCAATGCTAAAATTCTCAACAAGATCCTAGCTGACCGGATTCAACAACACATCTCAAAAATCATCCATCGTGACCAAGTAGGCTTCATTTCTGGGATGCAAGGCTGGTTCAACATTCGTAAAACCATAAATGTAATTAAATACATCAACAGATGTCAAAACAAAAACTACATGATTATATCATTAGATGCAGAAAAAGCTTTTGATAAAATCCAGCACCCCTTCTTGATAAAAACCCTCGAACATCTAGGCATATGGGGAACATACCTCAAAATAGTAAAAGCCATCTATGAGAAACCCACAGCCAGCATACTCCTAAACAGACAAAATTGGAACCATTTCCCCTGAAAACTGGAACAAGACAAGGATGCCCATTCTTACCCCTCTTGTTCAACATAGTATTGGAAGTCCTGGCTCGAGCAATCAGAGAAGAGAAGGCAATCAGGGGTATCCAAATAGGAAAGAGGAAGTCAAATTATCTCTTTTTGCAGATGATATGATTGTGTACCTTGAAAACCCAAGAGAATCTGTCAAAATTTATCCTTACACTGATAAAGGCCTTTGGTAAAGTCTCAGGATACAAAATAAATGTACAAAAGACAATGGCATTTCTTTACACCAATAATAAACAAACAGAAACCCAAATAAAAACCACAATTCCATTCACAATAGCCACAAAAAAATGAAATATCTTGGCATCTTCCTAATCAGAGATGTGAAAGAACTTTACAATGAAAACTACAAAACACTGCTCAAAGAAATCAAAGATGACACAAACAAGTGGAAAATATCCCATGCTCATGGATTGGAAGAATCAACATTGTGAAGATGTCCATCTTACCTAAGGCAATCTACAAATTCAATGCAATACCCATCAAATTACCAGCAACATTCTTCTCAGACCTAGAAAAAACAACACAGGAATTCATATGGAAATACAAACGTCCAAGAATAGCCAGAACAATTCTCTGCAAAAAAAACAAAGTAGGTGGTATCACATTACCAGACTTCAAACTTTACTATAAAGCTACAATCATCAAAACAGCTTGGTATTGGTATAGGAACAGGCATACAGATCAATGGAATAGAATTGAGATTCCAGAAGCAAAACCTCAATTTCTCAACCAACTCATCTTCGACAAAGCCTCCACCACCCACCACTGGGGAGAGGAGAACCTATTCAGTAAATGGTGCTGGGAAAACTGGCTGACCACATGCAGAAGATTGAAACAGGACCCCTATCTATCCCCATGCACAAAGGTTAACTCCAAATGGATCAGAGACCTAAATGTAAAACCTCAAACCATAAGAACCTTAGAAAATGAAGGAAAACCCCTCATGGAAATCGGAACTGGCATCCAATTCCTGAACAAAACCCAAAACCCACAGGTCATAAGAGAGAGGATAGACAAGTGGGACCTTATTAAACTGACAAGCTTCTGCAAGCCAAAGAAACCATCAAGAGAGCAGGGAGACAGTCTACAGACTGGGAAAAAGTATTTGCCAACACCAGGTCAGACAAAGGCTTAACATCCTTGATCTACAAGGAACTCAAACGTGCTGAAAAGAAAAAAACAAACAACCCCATTATAAAATGGACAAAAGATACGAACAGACATTTCACAAAGGAAGACATCCAAGCAGCCAACAGACATATGAAGAAATGTTCAACCTCACTAATCATCAGGGAGATACAAATCAAAACCACACTGAGATACCACCTAACTCCAGTCAGAATGGCAATTATCAACAACTCAAAAAATAACAGCTGCTGGAGAGGGTGTGGAGAAAAGGGAACACTTCTACACTGTTGGTGGGAGTGTAAACTAGTGCAACCTCTGTGGAAAGCAGTGTGGCGATCCCTAAAAGCTTTAAGTATCAACCTCCCACATGACCCCACAATCCCCCTACTGGGAATACATCCAGAAGAACTCAAATCTCGCTATAAAAAAGATACCTGCACACGTATGTTTATCGCAGCATTGTTCACAATAGCAAGAACCTGGAAGCAACCATGCTGCCCATCAAAAGAGGACTGGATTTTAAAATGTGGTACAAATACACGATGGAATACTATGCAGCCATAAAAAAGAACAAAATCATGAATTCGCAGCAACCTAGATAGAACTAGAGTCTATAATACTGTGTAACCACTCACAAAAGCAAAGGTCCAAGTATCACATGTTCTCACTCATATAATGGACCTTGACCATCCAACCTAATACTACAAGAAAATGACTGACAGTAGTGGGAAACTATGGGGGGGGGGAGGGAGATGGGATTAACGGTAGCAAATATCTGTCTGGGGATGGGGAAGCGCCTCTTATCAATAGGGTACCTGAATGAAACGTATTTGTATACATAACCCTTAACTGTACCCCACAACATCATAATAAATAATATTGATTATAAAAAAAGAAATTAAAACGGATCGATTTTTAAATATTATTAATTTAAGATAACATGAACAGCACAGTATTTGTTAGCATGACATGTTTTTATTTTTTTTAAAATCTTTTATTTCAAAACAAAAATTTTGAGTGAGATGGGTGGTGTTTCACAATTTTTCTACTTAATTTCTCCTTAATATCTGGCTCAATAGAAGCAACTGGGTTCTCGTATTCAATCTGTCATGATCACATGCTATGTAGTCTCTAGAAAAATCCCATTATACACCCATGAGAGACTGAGAATGAAAAAGAAAAACAACGTCTTAATATTATTATGAAAATAGTTTGGTCCCCATGGAAAGTATTCAGGACTCCCAGTTGTCCCCAGGTCCCATTTAGACAATTCTGTCCTGGTACTATCTGACATGCAGTGGAGGAAATTGATTCTGTAGTATAGAATCAGAGAACAGAGAGCAACCCACTGTCTTGCCCACCCCTCAGCAAACATATGATGCCCAGTTCCTGGCCAATAGATCAGAAATTCCTCTTATTCTAGGGCAAGGTATCACTGGGAATGGCAAGCTGAGATATGAAAGAAAGAGCAGAAGAGCTATGCACAAATCTGGGATGCAGGTAAAAGAACAACACATGCATACATATATTTTATCTCTGGACAGTGAGTCTCAAAGGATGGCCTGTGATTGGTAGTCAAGAGCCAAGAGTCACTGATTGAAATCATACCATAATCAAACAGACAAGCTACTTATAGTGAAATATCTTCCCTCAAGAAAGAATTCCATAGTAAAATAAAAATATTGGTTTACACATTGCAAATCTTGAAAACAATCTAGAATTTATAGCACACTTATACTACTTAGCTACTTGCTTTGCTCATATATGCCAATTCTTTCAACTACCATAAACATAATAACTCTATTTGAATGAACTCAATAAGTACGCATTACAAAATCTGAATTTTATGACAAGCAGTTTGGTTACTTTCCATGTTCAAATGCAGAATACATGAGTGTATATTTATGTATATATTTTTCAATAATGTTTTCCAAAGGATTCTTAGAAAATAGCTCAGGAGGATTAGTTTTTTTGGCAGGGGAAATAAAAAAGAATTGTCCCTCAGTGAGATAAGCACAGCACACCAGAGTATGTAGTTTCTTTTGAGCCACGTTTAAATGAGCTATGACACAAAATAGAAATTCTGGAAATATCCAGAAGAAAAGCTTACCTCTCCTCTGACTTTTCCTAAATCTGATCAGAATTGGCAGGAGATACTCTAATGAGATTTTGCAATAAGTATAAGAAGTTCATTTGGAGAGCTGAACAGTGTTCAACCTCCTGCCGCTGATGTCCTTGCCTGAAAACTAACAGGCCCAAACCAAAGCACATTCAGACACCCTTTCCTACCCAGACCCTGAAATGACCATGCACCACAGGCCTTTTGTGCAAGGTTTTAGTTTACTGATTAATTTTTCATCTTTGCCAAAAATTAGATAACTTTTTTGAAAGAGATGACATACTTACTTGACTCAAAAACCAGAAGTTATAAAAAGACACACAATGAAAGCCTTTCTCTCACCCCTAATCTCCATCTGTCCAATAATGTCTGTTATTAATTTCTTTTTCAAAAACTTCTTCATTATGAAATATGGCATCTAGATAAGAGCACAAGATCAAATAACGTACAATGCAATGGCATGTCCTAAAGGAAATACTCATGTAACCACCACACAGATGAAAAAGAAAAAATAAAACGGAACATTGCTGGCAGCCCAGAAATGCCCTCATGTCATCTCTAAATCACCTCTGCTCCTTCCTCCCCCAAAGTATCCAAGATCCTGAATTCCAAAACCATAAATTAGGTTTGTAAGTTTCTGTGCTTTATTTGAAAGGAATCCTGCAATATATGTTTGTGCCTGAATTGCTTTTGTCCAGTAATAAATTTGTGAACTTCATTCATGTGGCTGTAGGTACTATAGTTTATTTTCATTGTTACAGTGTTCCATGATATAAACATACCACAATTTAAATTGCTGTTGGACACTTGGTATCTGAGTCTGTTTGGGCTACTATGACAAAAAGCCACAGACTAGATAGTTTATACACACAAAGAAATCTATTTCTCACAATTCTCACAGAAGCCTGGGAAGAACAAGATCAAGATGCCAGCAGATTTGTTTGGTGAGGTCACTGTTCATAGACAATGCTTTCTCAGTGTGTTCTCATGTGGTAGAAGGGGTGGAAGATCTCTCTCAGGCTTCTTTTATAAGGGCACTAATTCCATTCATGAAGACTCAATGCTTCTATCGTCCAAAGATCCCATCTCTTAATACCGTCACCTTGTGTGCTAGGATTTCATCATGTGAATTTGAAGGAAGTCCAACATTGACACCATAACACATAGGTTACTTTCAGTTTTGAACTGGTCAAATAATGATAAGAACATTCTCGTCTGTATCTAAGTGCCTCTGAGTATGTTTTTTGCTGAATTTATTCTATCTAAGAGTAGAATTGCTGGATCAAAGACCATTTGCATCTTCAACTTTAGTAGATAATGGCAAAGATTGTTTTAAAGCAACTTTACCAATTAATATGTCTGCAAGAAGTGATTTAAAGTTTGTTGCTTCACATACTTATCAATACTTACTAATAGGTTTTCTAAAATTTTAGCTATGCTGATAGTTGTGTAGTGGCATCTCATTAAGGTTTTAATTTTATACCCTGAAACTAATGAGTTTGAGCACCTTTTCATAGATTTATGAGCTTTTGGATTTCCAAAAGTGATTGTTTCAGCTCCTTTCTCATTTTTCAGTGGTGTAACTGTATTAAAACTTCATGGGAACAAAATTAGGGGGAAAATATCTAAAATGGCTCCTTTGGAGGATGATAAATTTTTTTAAGTTTCAGTACACTGGATTAAATCCAAGTAGAAAATGAGTTATTTGGAAACAAGTAAGTAAAAAACAAAATTTAGAAAAATATGAAGAAATAGAGTAGGTCAAGACAAATAAGGGGTACAAGGGACAAGGTCTTGTATGTCTTATGAGAGTCCCAGAAAAAGAAAGAAGGCAGAAAGAATCCTCAAATGAGAATTTTCAAAAGTCAATGTAGCATCAAAAAGCACTTTGAATCGTGTTTCATAATAGTAAAACTGGTGAAAAACAAAAAGAAATATTTCAAAGAGCCAGAAAAAAACCCCACAAACTATCTTTAAATAAGCCAAAATTGTACTGACAGTCAATATAAAACACAAAAGTTGAATGACAAAAGAATATATTTAAAGTACTGAAAGAAAAAAATTGCCAACATTGAACAGTCTATTTCTACTTCAAGAATGAAGATCAAGTAACATCTTATTAGGCAAAAAAAAAAAAAAAAAAAAAAGAGAGAGAGAGAAACTTTCAACAGTAGACCTGTTCTAAAGGTGGTATTAAGGGATAATAAATGACAACAATGGCATAGCAGCCAAGAGAAGACAAACATGGCATTCGTGTCTTAAGTTCTTTGCATTATTAGGATATTGCCTCAGTAAGAATTAGATTGGAATATTTGAAGCTTAACTACAGTGGCAGTGGTGGTTTCCCATTAATCCTAAAATACAGCTCTTTGCGGTACCAAGTCAGAAAAAAAGAAGGTTACCAGAGACCCCACTGCCTACTACAGGCCCTGGGCTCCAGAATCTGTTCCCTTAGCCCCTCAAGCTATGAAAGGGGCCACTTGGCTTTCAGCTGCCATCTCCCTTGATAACTCGTATACATGTCTGTATTTTTTCAGGCTTGCCTCATAGTCTTCAGCAGTAAAGTTGATCCATATTGCCAAATTTGCCTTTACTGAAAACAACCCTGCCTTTTTTGCTTTTCTTTTTTTGACTTCTTTCTTTAAAGCAGAATTTATTGAGAGGACAGAAAAGTTCACACTGTGGGAGGGGACCTGGAGGGGTTGCCCTTTTGCTTTTCTTAAGGAGAAATTCAGCACTGAATACACACAGGTCTTCTGAGGGATACTTTCTCTAGAAAACAAAAAAGTCGAGAAATGGGACAATAGGTTGAGAAGAATAAAGACCTATGAAGACATTTTTGTGTTTGTTTCAGGTTGAGAAATACTGTAGGACATTTTCATGCTGGCTAATGACCCAAATAGAAAGAAAAAACATGAAGACAAAAATGAAATAGAGTACACTGGCAAGAGAAAGGATCTTGACCAGGCAAGAGGTGATGGGCTTTGTTGAGTAAGTGGCAAGTTGGCCTTACATTAGGAGAAGGGACTTTTCATCCCTCAGATCAGGAAAGGCTGAATATTCAGACCCAACTATAAACAGACTCAGGGGCAGCAAGATGATTTAATTCTACTTGGATCGAATATATATTTATATTTACAG
>JAPVLO010003308.1:0-23550 GCA_027257055.1 Cephalopachus bancanus
AAAACCCTAATTTCAGCAAAGAATCCAGATCACCAAAATAAAAGCCCAAATCAGGACATAGAAGACAAAAAGATAATACAAAAAAATCAATGAAACAAAAAGCTGGTTCTTCAACAGGATAAACAAGATTGATGATCCCCTTGCTAGACTGACCAAGTAAAAGAGAAAAAAAACTCAAATAAGCACAATCAGAAACACAAAAAGTGAAGTCACATATGACCCTGAAGAAATACAAAAGATCATTGGAGACTACTATGTACACGTATGGAAGCAAACTTGAAAACCTTAAGGAAATGGAGGACTTTCTGTCATCACACAACCTGCCTAGGTTGAAACAAGAAGAAATTGAGACCCTAAATAGACCAACAGCAATCAAGGAAATCGACTACGTAATAAGAAAACTACCTACATAAAAAAAGCCCTGGACCAGATGGCTTTCCAGCAGAATTCTACAAGACATTTAAGGAGGAGCTGATACCAATCCTACTGAAGATATTCCAGATGATTGAGAAAGATGGAACTCTCCCCAAATCATTTTACGAAGCTAACATCCCATTGATACCCAAGCCAGGTAAAGATCCAACAAAGAAAGAGAACTACAGGCCAATATCTTTGATGAACATAGATGCTAAAATTCTCAACAAGATCCTAGCAAAACGGATTCAACAACACATCTCAAAAATCATTCATCATGACCAAGCAGGCTTCATCCCTGGGATGCAAGGCTGGTTCAACATTCGTAAAACCATAAATGTAATTAAATACATCAACAGATGTCAAAACAAAAACCACATGATTATATCATTAGATGCAGAAAAACCTTTTGAGATAATCCAGCACCACTTCTTGATAAAAATCCTCGAACATTTAGGCATATGGGGAACATACCTCAAAATAGTAAAAGCCATCTACGAGAAACCCACAGCCAGCATATTCCTAAACAGACAAAAATTGGAACCATTCCCCCTGAAAACTGGAACAAGACAAGGATGCCCACTCTCACCCCTTCTGTTCAATATAGTATTGGAAGTCCTGGCTAGAGCAATCAGAGAAGAGAAGACAATCAGGGGTATCCAAATAGGAAAAGAGGAAGTCAAGTTATCTCTCTTAGCAGATGACATGATCGTGTACCTTGAAAACCCAAGAGAATCTGTCAAAAGCCTCCTTGCACTGATAAAGGACTTTGGCAAAGTCTCAGGATACAAAATAAACGTACAAAAGGCAATCGCATTTATCTACACCAATAATAAACAAACAGAAAGCCAAATAAAAAGCACAATTCCATTCACAATAGACACAAAGAAAATGAAATACCTTGGCATCTTCCTAACCAGACATGTGAAAGACCTTTACAATGAAAACTACAAAACACTGCTCAAAAAAATCAAAGATGACACAAACAAGTGGAAAAATAGCCTATGCTCATGGATTGGAAGAATCAACATTGTGAAGATGTCCATCCTACCTAAGGCAATCTACAGATTTAATGCAACATCCATCAAATTACCAGCAACATTCTTCTCAGACCTAGAAAAAACAACACAGAAATTCGTGTGGAAACACAAATGACCAAGAATAGTCAGAACAATCCTCAGCAAAAAAAAAAAAAAAAAAAAAAAAAACAAAGCAGGTGGTGTCACATTACCAGACTTCAAACTTTACTATAAAGCTACAATAATCAAAACAGTTTAGTATTGGTATAGCAACAGGCATATAGATCAATGGAATAGAATTGAGATTCCAGAAGCAAAACCTCAATTTCTCAACAAACTCATCTTCGACAAAGCCTCCACCACCTACCACTGGGGAGAATAGAACCTATTCAGTAAATGGTGCTGGGAAAACTGGCTGACCACATGCAGAAGATTGAAACAGAACCCCTATCTATCCCCACACACAAAAATTAACTCCAAATGGATCAGGGACCTAAATGTAAAACCTCAAACCAAAAGAACCTTTGAAAATGAAGGACATAAACTCATGGAAATTGAAATTGGTATCTAATTCCTGCAGAAAACCTGAATCCCACAGGCCATAAGAGAGAAGATAGACAAGTGGGACCTCATTAAACTGACAAGCTTCTGCAAAGCCAAAGAAACCATCAAGAGATCAGGGAGACAGCCTACAGACTGGGAAAAAGTACTTGCCAACTCCAGGTCTGACAAAGGCTTAACATCTTGGATCTACAAGGAACTCAAACATGCTGAAAAGAAAAAAACAAACAACCCCATTATATAATGAGTAAAAGATATGAACAGACATTTCTCAAAGGAAGACATCCAAGCAGCCAACAGACACATGAAAAAATGTTCAATCTCACTAATCATCAGGGAGATGCAAATCAAAACCACACTGAGATACCACCTAACTCCAGTCAGAATGGTAATTATCAATAACTCAAAAAATAACAGTTGCTGAAGAGAGTGTGATGAAAAGGGAACACTTCTACACTGTTGGTGGGAGTGCAAACTAGTGCAACCTCTGTGGAAAACAGTATGGCGATTCCTAAAAGCTCTAAATATTGACCTCCATAGGACCCCGCAATCCTCCTACTGGGAATATGCCCTGAAGAACTCAAATCTCTCTATAAAAAAGATACCTGCACACCAATGTTTATTGCAACATTTTTCACAATAGCAAGAACCTGGAAGCAACCATGCTGTCCATCAAAAGAGGACTGGTTTTAAAAAATGTGGTACATATACATGATGGAATACTACGCAGCCATAAAAAGATCAAAATCATGAATTTTGCAGCAATCTGGATGGAATTAGAGTCTATAATACTGAGTGACCTCTCACAGAAACAAAGATCTGAGTATCACATGTTCTCACTCATATAGTGGACCTTGATTATCCAACGAATTACCATAAGAAAATGACTGACAGTCGTGGGAAACTCTGGTGGGGGGAGGGGAAGGGAGATGGGATTAATGGTAATAAACATCTGTTGGGGATGGGGAGACACTTCTTATCAACAAGGGAGCCTGAACAAAGCATATTTGTATACATAACCCTTATCTGTACCCCACAATATCATAATAAAAAATATTGATTATATTAAAAAAAGAATACTTATTGATATGGAATGCATACCAGATTTGTTATAAATGATCTACATATAATGTATAAATACATATTCTATATTTACAAATATCAATAATACATATTATGCATATATGTATTATATGAGAGAGTTAAAGATCCATTGTACAGGGTCAAACACTAAAATATGGAAATCAGTATGAAATACTATAACTCACTTGTCTAAATATTGAAACTAAGACTAAGATATGAAAATTGTTAGAGCTCTCAAAAAAGGCAATAATTTTTCCGGTACATGTGACAACTAAACGTGATACTCTCAAAAAACCTTCCAAATTTTAATTTTTTAAAACTTAATTCTAAATCAATTAATTAAAAAATTTTAATTTAAAAAATCATTGAAGCTCAGCCCTGTAGGTATATTCATTTTTAGTAAATAGCCAATACTGACTGTTCTTCTGTGTGGTTATACTAAAGAAGACTGCACATAAATTGAACGCAGTGAAATATTTGCTTGTTGAGAGAATGAAAAGCAGAACAGCATTCTAATGGTTTCCTTATCTTTCACTGATGCTGTAATTAACCAGTAATATTGGACATTCAGGTGTCATTATTATCAATAACATAGGGACAAATATCTTTGAGCATAGACTTTTTCTGGGTAGGATCCCAGGAGTAAAATTATCCAAAGAGTAGGAATATTTTTAGAATTCTTGGTTTATATTGCCAAATCCAAGGGCCATAGTATTATTATATTATGAACAAAGAAACAAAAGCTTTTATTTCATACCATATTTACCACCATTGGATTTTCTCAGTAAAAAGGAAAGGACTAATTTCGTGAATTCAACTGTAATATCGTTGTTTTGGCTTCTTTATGGGTGAAGGCTGAATATTTATCTATGTATTTTGTTACTCAGTTGGATTTTCTCTTTTGTGGATTATTGTATTTTGGAATCATCTATCTATAGGATCAGGGAGTATTATTTAAGATGGTGTTTATGAGTTATTAAGCTGTTATACCAGGCATAGTATCCATTCTGTGGATTTTACTGAAAAATATTTTCTCTCATTTATTGACATTTTAAAACAGAAATTTCAAAATGTATGATATCAAACCTAAAGCTATTGATTTTTTACTGATTAACACTTAGTTCTTCCTCCAAAGAATTGATTAATGTTCACTTAAATTTCTTAGGGTTATTGTAGTCTTTTTATATTTGATTTCTTTTTTTTTTTTTTTTTTTGAGTTGGAGTCTCACTCTGTCACCCAGACTGGAGTGCAGTGGCCGCTCCCGGCCACCGCAGCCTCAACCTGCTGGGCTCTGGCGATCCTTCCCCCTCAGCCTTCCAAGTAGCTGGAATTACAGGCATGTACTACCACGCCCAGCTGATTTTTTGATTTATTGTAGAGATGAGGTCTCGCTGCCCAGGTGGGTCTCGAACCCGCGGGCTCAATCCACATAGATTTTATGTAAGAGATTACATGAATTTTTTGATGCATAAGATGTTTTATACTCTTCCACCTATTCTATGCAGATCAGATTGATGATCTTTTTGACTTATTATTTCTTCCTGAGAGGAATAACTAATTTAACAAATTGATCACTTTGATACCTTAATTTTTTCTCTCTCAAGGTTGTACCAGTAAACATTGCTTTGAGGTTACTATACAAATTATCTTTTGAAATTTTGTGACACTAATATTTGTTGTTCCACACAGATACGTGTGTGTTGTGTATTTGTGTGTACATATGTTTCAAACTGATACAACTCCTGCACATATTGTTGGATCAGTAAGGTGGTATTAACTACATCTTAAATAACAACTACTATTTGTCACTTTAAAGGTGTACACACACACACACACACACACACACACACACACACACACACACCATATATATAATACATACAAATACTTGTATATATTCCTTATAGAAAATAAGAAAACACAAATGAGCCACAAATGTCTTCATATTGCTGCCACCAATATAAAATTTGATATAATATGTTTATCTTTCTCATACACACATGCAATTACAGTACCTATTTTTTAGAGTGATTGATTTGCACAATGCTTAGATACACTATAATATCCAGATTAAAAAATAGATTTTTAAAGAACCAATAAGTATTAAGTAACAAATCCATTAATAATCAAATAATAATTAGGGACAAATTTACTTGAAACTAGTTACTATCTCATTTCCTTTTCTAGTACCTTACAATATTGTGATTTATAGTAGATGCTAATCCGTGTAGCCAAACAAACTTTGTGGATTATTTGAAAACCACAGTAGATTAGACCTGACTTGGAATTTACATACCTCATACTCCCTGAATCTCTACTAGAAGATGGCATTGACAGACAAGTGAATAGAAGCAATAACCATTTTAGATGACTCCTAGGAAATGGCTTATGCCGGTATCATGTGGCTATGTAAGATGTATGCCTGTCTTTTTTAGGATGCCGTGCAGCTCCTGGATGCAAAACATGCAGACCACTATCTTATCTACAATCTCTATAGTATGTACATGGCTCAATATTTTGTTACTGTAGATAGAAAATATTACTTCTTGTAAGGAGATAGTATCATGTTTACATTGAATTTAATCGTGAGTATTTGTTGGTGGTGAGGAGTGAATTCAAAATTCCCCACACTGCACTATCCCCATTTGATGGGAAGAATTAGCCAAAGAGCACAAAGGACCCTATGAGGGAAGCAGGCCCAGTGGGACCAAAGAGGCTGGAATGGAGGTAAGTGATTTTAGGGGCCATCTGCTCTAGTGGTAGCAGGTTTAAGAAAATCTGTATATTATTCATGTCAGATTGCATTTTGAGGACAAATTCAATTGAACAAACATGTCCTCTAATCTACTAGCAGTGGGTGATGATGATAACAGAACTGTATGTGAGAAACAAAAAAAAAAAATACAAAAAAACCTGTGGAAAATATTTTTGACCCCAGTTTTTCACTCTGTCTCCTTAACTTTTTCCTTTACGTTTACATTAAATAGACATTTTCAAGGGCATATGCTTTGGTTAGCTGCATTTGCCTGTCTGCATGGTTTCCAACTACCTTACAATAGTATAATGAGTAGTCTATTAGAAAGTTAAAAGCAAGGTCTATAAAATAAATAAGCTAATAAGCTAATAATAAGTTGAGTTGAGGTTGCCTGAGATGAACAAACTATATCCTTGTTTTTTTTTTTTTTTTTTTTTTGAGTTGAGTCTCACTCTGTAACTGGATGCAGTTTGGCCACCGGCCTCGACTGCTGGGCTCCGATCCTTCGCCTCAGCCTTCAGTACGGAATTACAGGCATGCGCTACACGGGCTGATTTTTTTTGATTTATTGTAGAGATGAGTCCCTGCAGTCTCGAACGCGGCTCAGGCAATCCACTCACCTCAGCTCCCCAACCCGGATTACAGGCTGACCCGAGCGCTATCCTTGTTTTTTTGAGACACTTAAATTTTTTTAGAACAGCCGGGTCCACTCAGAAATCTTCTATTTAGAGTGCATAATAAATTTTTAAGAAAAAATGTTAACTTATTAATAACTTTATGATTTACTATGTTATGAGGTAGAGAGAAATGATATCTGCTATTTATTTTAGGTGCAAGGGACTACTATCCTATGTACTACCACGATAGGGTCCATAGAATCGAGATTGATGAACACAATGTCCCCACTCTGGGGTAAGTTTTATGCAAAGTTGTCTATCAGAAGAGGGTTAAATACATTGGGGTTGATTTATTGAAAATATTTTAATTTAACTAAAAAGTTTACATTTGAAATCAGCGAGATGGTGGCGTTCTCCAACCACATAAAACAGTGGATAGCTCAAAATTGCAAGAATGTGGCAATGATTCACTGCAAAAGAGACAAAGGTAATACTTTTTATACATTTCTTTTTTTCTAAAAAAATTTAAAGATATATTAGTCCAAGAACAAAATACATGTTGCTATAAATAAGTATTAATAGTTGTTAACATTTTAAATGTTATCTTCAATACTGAAAGAAGGAAAGGAGAAATGAAAGCAATGAAGGAGAAGGGAGGGAAGTAGAAAAGGAAGGAGAATGGAAGATTATATGGAAGGGAAGAAAGTAGGGAAAAGAATTAAGGAAGTTTGAGTATATTTTCCTTTTTTTTTATTATTTGGATTTTTTTAATAGAACAGGTGTTCTCTAAGGAGACACAGTGGTTTAAAGGCCACTCTAGTCTTGGTGAGTATTGAGGGACATAAGATGAAAGCACTTTCCAAAGTGCTCCATGTACTAAAGATAACATGTGTTGCATTTTTCTCCATGCTGATACTGACCTCTCTCTCAGGAGAGAGGCTATAACCTCTAGCCCTGCTCTGATAGGACTCCTGGTGAGGTGGCTGTGGATTTTTGGTGTGTCTTTCACAGGAAATCTCTTTATCCTGACAGTTGGCTTGAGGTCTATGTGTGTGACCCATGACCATGTGTCTGTATAAACAGAAAACCTGTTTACACTGGTAGAAATTCTTGGGCTCTTTTCTGACCTTTGTCCATGTATTCCTACCAAGGTAGCCACTCTTTAGGAGGGCCCTGTCTGGGGAGAAAGTTAGGTTTGGGTGTGCCAGTCAGGTGAAACCCAGGGAAGGCAGCACAACAAAACATAGGAAGTCACAGAAGCAGTTTTTCCTTACTTATAAATTCCAGGGAGACAGGAGCAGCAACTTGGCAGGGCCAGCTGGAAGGGAGCAGCCATCCAGGATATCTGCGCTTGACCAGTGTGTGGGAAGCAAAAGAGGTTGAGAGAGAGAGTGAGAGAGAGAGAGAGAGTGAGAGAGAGAGAGTGAGAGAGAGAGAGAGAGAGAGAGAGAGAGAGAGAGAGAGAGAGAGAGAGAAGGAGAGGAGAGAGAGGGAGAGAGAGGGAGAGAACCCTGAAAGTGGGAGACTTTGTTGGGGTTCAAGGTGTTACCCAAGCAGGTTTTCTGCAGGAGGTCTAATTGATGGGGATAATGCAAGCAGGCGCAAGGTCCAGAAGGAATTCTGTGACTGAAAGGTAGTGGCTGTGAAATAGCCTCTCAATCCATGATGAGGATGGGGTCTGTGGGGTGAGTCAAGTAGGCTGTTTCTAGCTATTCCATAAGGGGGTGGTCACCAGGAAGTGGTCATCTGAGGCAGATATCTGAATCATTCACACTGAGGAACTGTGAGGAAGTGAAGAACAGGAAGCTATATTAAGTATGACTGAGTCCTGCTTCTGAATGAGAAAGTTCAATGCGTATTTTGAATGGATGCCAAGGCAACAAAAAATTATAAAATTTCACGACAATATGTTTGGTTATATATAGGCATAGGCCCTTAGCAGATTCTGTGTAGCATTATCTAAACTAGATTCAAAACTTATCGTCTGAATTAAATATCTATCATGGAAAAAAATAGTCCCTTAAAAAATTTAATACAAATATCAAGAGAAAGCAAAACCATTCTCTTAAGGCCTCTGCCTTTGTGTCTTGAGTGTATTGTTCTAGACAGTGGCAGGCTGCATATTTAGTGTTATAATTGTTTGATAAATATATAAAAGAATAAAGGAAGGAATTTTATTCCTTATGGAATTATTCTTGGTATCACTTGTACGATGAATATAACCTTTTTCTTTTAACCACATCTTTTTTAGGTGCTTCCTAATTATTATGATGAATGTGCTTTTTAGTTCTGGTTCCACACATCTCTTATACTGAGAAAGAGGTATGGATATAGTCTAATCCAATTACAACAGCCTAATCTTTAGTATCTGTGTATAAGACTTACTGCAGTTCAATTTGAACCACAAAATCCTCAAAATACCGTTCTTCATTGCCTTACTCCTCACACTCTGATTGCTATTTTAAAAACACATCTGTTCTTGAGACACACTCTTGCATTATCCTCAGGAGCATGCCATAAGACTGTGTTGCAAGTTACAGAGTACTATCATCCGATCTTGAGTGTGATAACAAATGCCTCCCAGGGAAATGTTTGCTTCTTTTTGTTTCTTCATTTGTTTTTGTGAGCAAAGTGAGGTGTTTATAAAGGCAAAAATACGGACTTAAAGAGAAAGGGAGGTAAGGATGTAAAGGAGTTCACACTCCCAGACAGATCTAGGGGAGCTTCACTAGCCTAAAAGCTGATTGACACACTTGTGTCCAGGAAAGAAGTTACAAGACACAAAAAGCATTAAGAAAATTGGCTTAAAATTTATTAATTGATAGTCTCACTTTTAAGCATGATTTTCTAATAACTGAATTTTGAGAATCATGTAAAAATCATTCATTGGCTTTGAAGACTACTATTGAAAAGAATCTTCTACCACATCTGGAAACTTATTCCTGAGTCTAAAAGTTCTGTGTTTGAAGGAGTATTTGTCTATGGTGGTAAAAAAAAAAAATTGAGACTTTTTTGGTATCACCTTGCGATCCAATACAAAAGGAATAATATTGTAACAATCATTTGGGTCAGAATTGGAGAAGTGTTTGTATTGCATGTGGCACGAATCATTGTTATTGTCACACCCAATCCTTGCCTTTCCTTCACATTTAAAATGGATCTAGTAACACCTCAAGTTCTATAAGGCATAATAAACTAAGATGTGGTCTACACACTTGTAACGCACACTTGTGGTGAATTTTGAAAGCATGGACTTTGGTACCAAACCCTGAATTGTACCCCACATCTTTATAATAAAAAATTAAAAAAAAGAAAGCGTGGACTTTGGATTTGAGGAAAAAAAATTTTACCATTTTTTTTCTGGGTATAGACAAACAACTATCCTTGACTCATAACATGAGCAGTCCCTCAATAGCGAGATCGGGGTGGAGCTTCATTTAGTGCTACTCCTCAAAAGTGGTTCTTTCTGAGGGATGCATTTTTCTTATAAGACATCAAGAAGCAACAAGTTAGATCACTTTATTTGTACATTTATGTAAGTTTCTAAAGATTTCTATAACATTTAAATGGACATACCACTTGGTAAAGCTGTTTTTATTAGCTATGAGATTGCACTTCAGCCAAAAATGCCAACTTCCATCATTGAAAAGAGACACAGTATTTTATTCCTGATTTTTGATCCACATGTAGTCTCTGATTTCTGTCACATATAGAAATTTAGATACTTTATTAAACTGGGATACCATTTAACCTAGATTTATTCCATTAAAAAACAGTGTTAAAAAAATCAGTAGCACGTGTTATTGATATGTTACTTAAGAACAGGTATTTTGTATCTGACCAGAAAGATGGAAGGAGCCAAATGAAAGGTAAAAACATGCACTGAGGCTCTCATTGTTGTGAGCAAGTCTTTTTTTGAAAGCTCTAATAATAGTGCCCTATTGTGTGGCTTTTTACCTAGCCCTGTAATAAAATGTAATTCATATTTTTTCTGTTAATAGGCTTTATCTATCATGAGACCAACTGGATAATCCCCATATGGAAAAGACATGGAGCATTTACAATTCTGAATTTGCTGTGGACATTCACTTTGAAGTTGCACTAGACCTTCTTTAAAAAACCTGTTCTACCTATCTCTGCTATCTCTATCTTCCAAGTACACATGCTTTGTGATATGTGTATTTTCCTAGATGTGGACTCATATTTTTAAGAAAGAAATATAATGACACAGCAGCCTCACTCCAGTGGCTTGGGACCTCCTCCTAACCCCCACTGGGGTAGCCCAGAGTACACACTTGTGGGAGGCTTCAGCTCCTTCCCCACTCCTGCTGACTCTCGTTGGCTCAAAAAGACTCTCAATGGCTCAAACCTTGGGCATTTCCTTGGAGCAACGTTCGCCAAGGAGGAAGCCCACAGCCACCATTGCAGCTAACTGTTTCCCACTTGTGCCAATTCTGGCCAGAGGTCAACAGTTTAGCCCACCACATCAGATATAATACCTCAGCTTCAGGAAATACTTGATCCCAAACCCCAGCTAACACCACTTTCCAGGCCACTCAGCCACTTGGGATGCCCTGATCCAGTGCAGGTACCCAGCACAGGACTGCCACAGCTGGCAACTGAGAAACTTACTACACCAGGGCTATATGTAACCAAGAAAACCCTGCAGTGCCTATGTCAGCTCCCTGCCAACCTCACATAAGAAGAAATGGTCTTCCCCAAAAGAGAAGGAAGCAGAAAAAAATTCTGGCAATATGAAAAAACATAGTTCTCCAATACCCACAAATGACCACACCAACTCTTTAGCGATGAACTGTAATCAAAATGAAATGTTTGAAATTCCAGACATAGAATTCAAAAGGTTGATTATAAAAGTGATCAATGGAATTCAGGAAAAAATTGAAAACCAACATAAAGACACTTTAAAAACTACTTAGGACCTGAATGAAAAATTATCCAAAGAGATAGACAGCTTTAAAAAAATCCAAAATTCTGGAAGTAAAATAATTATTTAGGAAAGTACAAAATACAGTGAAAAGTTTGACCAGTAGACTAGAACAAGCAAAAGAAAGAATCTTAGAACTTGAAGACAAAGCTTTTGAATTAACCAAATCAGAAAACAACAAAGGAAAAAGAATCAAGAGAATGGGACAAAATCTCCAAGACAGATGGGACTATGTAAAACATCCACACATAAGAATCATAGGTATTCCTGGGAAGAAGAGGAAGCAATAGGTTTGGAAAAATCTATTTGAGGGAATAATGGAGGAAAACGTGCCTAGCTTTGCCAGAGATCTAACTATCTAGAAACAAGAAATCCAAAGAACCCTCAGAAGACTCATTGCAAAATAGTTATCCCCAAGGCATATAATCATCCAGTTGTGCAAAGTTGATGTGAAGGAAAAAAATGTTAAGAGCGTGAAACAAAAGCATCAGATAACTTCAAAGGTAAACCTATCAAATACCAGTCTTCTCAGAAGAAACCTTGCAAACCAGAAGGGATTAGGACCCTATTTTCAGTCTGTTCAAACAGAATACTGTCAGCCAAGGATTTTGTATCCCACACCTTAATTTTCATTAAAGGAAGGAGAAATAAAATATTTAGCAGACAAGCAAATACTGAGGGAGTTTGTCACCACTAGACCGGCTCAAAAAGAAATTATCAAAGGAGTTTTGAACACTGAAAAGGTCAAAATACACCAGTTGAAAAAGCTGGAAATCACCAAGTTCAGACCTTAAGGGACACCAACAATAGAAAAAATAATAAATAAATAAGCAAATAAATAAGGCTATCAGATAACAACCAGTATGAGGAATGGAATAGTATCATACATATCATTATGAACTGTGAGCATAATTGGTCTCAATGTCCCCACTGAAAAGATATCTACTAGCAGAATGGATTAACAAATACAACCAAATATCTGCTGCCTTCAAGAGAACCACTTAACTTGCAAAGACTCCAATAAACTCAAGGAACACATGAAAAATATCATTCCATGCAATTGGCAACCCAAAATGAACAAGAGTAGCCATTTTCATATGAGATAAAGCAGACTTTAAGTTAACAGTAAAAAAAAAAAGACAAAGATGGTATATAATGATAAAGAGATCAATACAATGAGGAGAAATAACAATTTTAAATATATATGTGCCAATGCCAGAGCCACCAGCATTTTAAAGCAAATTCTGTAAGACCTAGAAAAAAAAATGAACAACAATACAATAATAGTGGGTGATGTCAACACTCTCCTGACAGTAAAAGAGAGATCATGAAAGCAGAAAGTCAATCTGAAACATTGGAGTTAAACCAGATTCTAGAGCAAATGGAACTAACAGACATCTACAGAACTTTCCATCCCAAAACTACAGGATGTACATTTTTCTCATCAGCACATGAAAGGTTCTCCAAGATAGACCATATGGACCAAATCAAGTGTCAATAAATTCAAAAAATCGAAATCATATCAAGCACCTTCTCAGACCACAGTGGAGTAAAACTAGAAATTAGCTCCTAGAAGAACTCACAAAACCAAGCAAAAATATGGAAATTAAACATCTACTCCTGAATGATTCTTGGGTCAACAATAAGATCAAGATGGAAATTTAAAACTTCTCTGAAACAAATGACAACAATGAAACAAGTTATCAAAATCTCTGGGACATAGCCAAAGCTGTGCTGAGAGAAAAATTTATAGTGCTAAGGGTCTACATTAATGACTGAAGGATCACATATTGACAACCTAACATTATACCTCAAGGAACTAGAGAGACATGAACAAACCAAACTGAAAGCCAGCAGAAGAAAATGAATAATAAAAATCCAAGCAGAATGAAATCGAATTGAAATCTTAAAAAATACAAAGGATCAATAACCAAAAAGATAAATAAAATTGAGAGACTCTAGCTAGATTATATAAAAAATGAAGAGAGAAGATTCAAACAGCTCAATCAGATATGAAAATGGAGATTACAACTGATATGATGGAAATTCAAAAGATCATTCAAGACTATTAAGGATACCTCTGTAAATAAACTAGACAATCTAGAGAAAATGGATATATTCTTCAAAAAATATAGCTCCCCAACCTTGAATCAGGAAGCATAGAAACCTTGAACAGACCAATAACAAATAGCAAGATTGAAACAGTAATTAGAAGTCTACCAACAAATGTCCAGGACCTAATGGACTCATAGCTTAATTCTCCCAGACCTTCAGACGAACGGCACCAATACCCGAAGCTATTCTAAAAGATTCAAGAGGAGAGAATTCTTTCTAACTCATTCTCCAAGGGCAGGATCACTATAACACCAAAGCCAGAACAAAGAACAACAAAATACTATAGACCAATATCCCTTATGAACACAGATGCAAAGATACTCAAAAAATGTTAGCCAACTGAATCCAACAGCACATTTTAAAAAATGCCCCCAACCAATTAAGTTTTATCCCACAGATGAAAGGTTGGGACATATGCAAGTCAATAAATATGATCCACTACATAAACAGAATTTTTTAAAAAATTATATGATCATTTCAATAGATGCAGTAAATGCATTTGAGACAATCCAGCATCCCTCCATGATAAAAACTCTCAGCAAAATAGGCATAGAGAGAACATTCCTCAAAACAATAAAAGCTGCATACAGCAAACCCACAGACAAGGCCATCCTGAACAAAGAAAAGTTGAATGTGCTTCCCCCTCAGAACTGGAAGGAGGTGAGTATGTCCACTTTTCACCACTACTATTCAACATAGTCCTGGAAGTCCTAGCCAGAGCAATAAAGGGCATCCATACTGGAAAAGAAGAAATCAAACGATCTCTCTATGCTGATGATATGGTCTTACACCTAAAGAATCCTAAAGATTCCTCCAAAAGACTCCTGGTCTTGATCAATGCATTCTGTAAAGTTTCAGGATACAAAAGTTAACACACACAAATCAGTAGCACTACTACATACCAATGGCAACCAAGCTGAGAAACCAAGAACTCAATTCCATTTACAGTAGCAGCCAAAAAGCTAAAATGCCTAGGGATATATTTAACCAAGGAGCTAAAAACTCTCTACATGGCAACCGACCAAACTGATGAAACAAATTGTAGCGGGCACAAACAAATGGAGAAAATTCCATTCTCATGAATTGGAAAAATCACTATGTAAAAATGACCCAAAGTAAGCTACAGATCCAGTGTAATGCCTATCAAACTACCAACATTGTGCTTCAGAGAATCAGATAAAATAATCCTAAAATTCATGTTGACTCAAAAAGAGCCAGAATAGTCAAAACAATCCTAAGCAAAAGAACAAAGCTGGAGGCATCACATCACCTGGCTTCAAATTATTCTACAGCACGGGACTGGTACAAGAGCAGACATGAGGACAAGTGGAAAAGAAGATAGAATCCAGAGATAAACCCAAATATCTACAACCAACTAATCTTTGACAAAGCAGACAAAAACAATAATATCATTTGTTTTATTAATGAATCAATCAATAGTTTTATTTTTGATTTTTATTGAGTCGGGGTCTCGCTGTGTGGGCCTGGCTGAAGGGCAGTGGTGCGATCACAGTTCACTGCATCCTCGACCTCCGGGGCTCAGATGATCCTCCCACCTCGGCCTCCCGAGTCCCTAGCACGACAGATGCCATCATGCCTGACTTATTTTTTATTTTTGAAGAGATGGGGTCTTGCTACGTTGCCCAGGGTCTTGCTACGTTGAACTCCTGGCCTCCAGTGATCCTCCCACCTCAGCATCCCAGAGTGCTGAAATTATAGTCATGAGCCGCTCCATCTGGCTAGATTTTATTTATTCATTTTTTTTGAGAGACAGAGTCTTGCTGTGTTGCCCAGGTTGACCTCAAACTCCTGGCCTCCAGCCTTCCTCCTGCCTTGGACTCACAAAACACTGAGATCACAGACATGAGCCTCCATTCCTGTGCTCAGGGGGAAATTATTGAACTCGTAGGCAGAAGAGAAAAAATAATAAATATTCAAATAGCTGAGGCATAAAAGCTTTAGGCCGGCTGGGTGCGGAGGCTCATGCCTGTTATCCCAGCACTTTGGGAGGCTGAGGTGGGATGATCCTGGAGACCAGGAGTTCGAGTCCAGCCTGGGCAACATAGCAAGACCCCATCTCTACAATAAATTAAAAAATTGGCTGGATGTGGTGGTGCCTGTCATTCCAGCTACTCAGGAGTCCTAGGCAGGAAGATCACTGGAGACCAGGAGTTTGAGGCCGGCTTGGGCAACCTGACGAGACCCCATTTCTACAAAAAAATAAAAATAAAAATAAATTAGCTGGGCATGATTGTCCTTGGAGTACTAACTACTTGGAAGTCTGAGGAGGGAGGATATCTTGAGGCCAGGAGTTGAAGATCAGCCTGGGCAACTTAGCAAGATCCCGTCTTTAATTAAAAAAAAAAAAAAAAAAAAGCTAGCCATGGTGGTGCCTGTCATCCCAGCTACTCAGGATGCCGAGGCGAGAGGATCGCCTGAGCCCAGGAGGTGGAGGCTGTGGTGAGTCGTGATCGTGCCCTGCACTCCAGCCTGGGCCATCGCAAGATCCCACCTCTAATAAAAAAAAAAAAAATATTAGCCAGGAACAGTGGGTCATGTCTGTCGTCCCAGCAACTTGGGAGGCCAAATTGGGAGGATCGCCTGAGCCCAGGAGGTCGACGCTGTGGTGAACTATGATCGTGCCCCTGCCCTCCAGCCTAGGCCACATAGCAAGACCCCTACCTCTACAAAAAAAGAAAAACAGTCTGGCACGGTAATGCCTGTCATCCTAACTGTTGGGGAGGCTGAGGCAGGAGGATCGCTTGATCCCAGGAATTGGAGACCAGCCTGTGCCACAGATGAGGCCCCATCCCTAAAAATATCTGTCAAAAGAAAGCAAATACAAAAAAGAAAAAAAAAAGGTGACACAAGACCCGAATCCTGACCCTGACCCCGTCACTAACTGGAAATTCATACAGTGAAACTGTGGAGGTTTCTGGGTCTCAGTTTTCTCGTCTATAAGGACATGATGCTGGACCGGGGTGTAGACACATGTCCTCAGACACAAAGACAGTCAACACCAGGCATGTCCAAACCACACCCTGTGGGATGTAGGCAGCCCAAGACAGCTAGTAATGCGGCCTTATCACATTTTGGCTAAAAATTTGGAGCCTTTCTGTTTGGGTCAGGCTGGAGTTCAGGGGCACAATCAAGGCTCACCGAAGCCTCGACCTCCTGGGCTCAGGAGATCCTCCCTCCTCAGCCTTCTGAGTAGCTGGGACGATAGGTGTGCACCACCACACCTGGCTGATTCTTTTATTTTTTTGGAGATGGGATCTTGCTATGTTGCCCAGGCTGGTCTCAAACCTCTGGCCTCCAGCGATCCTCCTGCCTTGACCTCCCAAAATGCTGGAATGACAGGCATGAGTCCTCCTACCTGGCTGATTTTTAAAAATTCTTGTGCACATGGGGTCTCACTGTGTGGCCCAAGCTGGAGGTCAGGGGCACAATCACAGCTCACAGCAGCCTCAGTCTCCTGGGCTCAGGTGATCCTCCCTCCTCAGCCTCCCAAGTAGCTGGGATGATGGGTGTGCACCATCACACCCAGCCAATTTTTGTATTTTTTGTAGAGATGGGAGTCTTATTATGTTTCCCAGGCTGGTCTCAAATTCCTGGCCTCAAGTGATCCTCCTGCCTCGGCCTCCCAAATTGCTAATTTTAAAAATTGTTTTGTACAGATGGAGTCTCACTGTGTGGCCCAGGCTGGAGGGCAGGGGCATGATCATGGCTCACCTCAGCATTGACCTCCTGGGCTCAGGCAATCCTCCCACCTCAGTTCGCAAATAGCTGGGAGGACAGGTGCCACCACAACTGGCTGATTTTTTTTTTTTGTAGAGATGGGGTTTCACTATATTGCCCAGGCTAGTCTCGACCTTCTGACCTCAAGCAATTCTTCTGCCTCAGCCTCCCAAAGGGTTGGGATGACAGGTGCAACCCACCACACCATACTAATTTTCTTTTTTTAGAGATGGGGTCTTACGATGTTGCCCAGGCTGGTCTTCACATCCTGGCTGATTTTTTACCTCCTGGCCTCAAGTGTTCCCCCTGCTTCGGCCTCCTAAGTAGCTGGGACTACAAGCATGTGCCACCACACTCTGGCTTTTTTGTTTGTTTGTTTTTTGGGGGAGTTTTTGTTTTTGTTTTGTTGTTGTTTGGTAGAGATGGGATCTCACTATGTTGCCCAGGTTGGTCTCAACTTCTTGCCCTCAGTGATCCTCCCGCCTCGGCCTCCCAAAATGCTGGAATGACATGCATGAACCTCCACACGTCCTCTTTTTAAAAAAGGCTTCTTTTTTTCAGCTTTGTTTTCCTGGTTCCTCCTGGAATCGCCCACCCACAGCCTCAGGGGGAGGCATGTGTCGTGGCCACCATGAGTCCCTGGCCAGTTACTCATTCCGTTTCCTCTGATGGAGCAAGCCACATGCTTTTTTCTCTTTCTTGTCATGACAGGGCAAAACCCAAACACTTCTTTGAATTTTAACAAAATACAAACTCCGGCCAGGCATGGCGGCTCAACCTGTCACTCCAGCCCTTTGGGAGGTCAAGGCAGGAGGATCGTAGGAGGCCAGGAGGTCAAAACCAGCCTGGGCAACATAGCAAGACCCCATGTGGACAAAAATATACACAAATGAGCTGGGAAAGGTGGCGCCTGTCATCCCAGCCCTTTGGGAGGCCAAGGAGGGAGGATCGCTAGAGGCCAGGGGTTTGAGACCAGCCTGGGCAGCATAGCAAGACCCTGCCACTACAAAAAAAAAATTAGCCAGTGTGGTGTTGCCTGCAATCCCAGCTACTTGGGAGACCGAGGTGGGAGGACTGCCTGAGCTCAGGAAGTGGAGTCTGTTGTGAGCTGTGATCATGCCCCTGCCCTCCAGCTTGGGTCACATAGCAAGACTCCATCTGGACAAAAAATATAAAAATGAACTGGGTGTGGTGAAACCTGTCATCCCAGCCACTTGGGAGGCTGAGGCAGGAGGATTGCTGGAGCCCAGAGGTTCAAGACCAGTCTGGGCAACATAGATAGCAAGACCTCAACTCAAAAAACTTTTTTTACATTAGATCAGTGTGGTGGTGTCTGCAATCCCAGCTACTTGGGAGGCCGAGGTGGGAGGCTTGCCTGAGTTAGGAAGTCGAGGCTGCTGTGAGCCATGATGGTGCTCTTGCCCTCCAGCCTGGCCTGCATAGTGAGACCCTTAAGGTACAAAAAATAAATACAACAAAAATCAAATTCAACCAGATCAACTTACTTTCAACCTCCATGATGGTGTCTGTGCTAAATTTTTGTTATTTTTTGAGTCAGGGTCTCACTGTGTAGCTAGAATTAGAGGCATCACCACACCTGGCTCATTTTTTAATTTGTTGCTGAAATGGGGTCCTGCTATGTTGTCCAGGCTGGTTTTGAACTCCTGGCCTCCAGTGATCCTCCCGCCTCAGCCTCCCAAAGTGCTAGAATGACAGGTGTGAGTCACCACACGTGGCCCACTTATATTTTATTATTATTATAACAAATAGCCGTTGTTATTGAGATGAGGTCTCACTATGTTGTCCAGGTTGGTCTTGAACTCCTGGCCTCCAGCAACCCTCCCTCCTCAGTCTTCCAAGTTCTTGGACAAGGACAACAGTGTGAGCCACTGCACCTGGTCCATTTATATATTTTTAAAATTATTATTGTTATTGAGATGATGCCTTGCTATGTTTTCCAGGCTCTTGAACCCCCGGCCTCAAGCAATCCTCCTGCCTTGGCCTCCAAAAGTGCTGGGGTGACAGGCATAAGCCTCCCTTCCTGGCCCATTTATATATTGTTATCATTATCATTGAGATGGAGTCGCAAATGAATCAAGGAATCTAATGTGAAACCTCAAACTATAAGAATCCTAGAAGAAAACTTAGGGAATACTGCCTGGATATTGCAATAGGCAATGAATTCATCGCCAAGTCCTCAAAAGCAAATGCAGCAAAATCTAAAATTGACAGGTGGGACCTTATCAGGCTAAAAAGCAAAAGAAACCATTAAGAGAGTAAAGAGACAACCCACAGAATGGGGAAAACAATATGTGCAAGCTATGAATCCAAGAAAAGTGCAACATCAGGATTTACAAGGAACTCAAAATAATTGACAGGGGAAAAAAAAAAAACAACTCCATCAAAAAGTGAGCAAAGGACATGGACAGACTCTTCTCAAAGGAAGACATTCAAGCAGCCAATAAGCGTGAAAAAATGTTCAGCCTCACTAGTCATCAGAGAAATGCAAAACAGACGTACAATGAGATGCCTCTTCACACTTGTCAGGATGGGTACCATTAAAAAGTCAAAAAACAACAGGTGTTGGTGAGGCTGTGGAGAAAATGGACACTTCTATGTGGCTGGTGCATATGAAAGCTTTTCAACCTTTGTGGAGAGCAGTGTGGCATTTTCTCAAATAACTAAAAGTTGAACTATCCTACAGTCCAGAAGTCTCACATCTGGGAATATACCCAGAGGAAAATAAATGACTCTATCCAAAAAATACCTGACTGTATGTTCATTGCAGCACCATTCACAATAGCAAAAGCATGGAACCAACTTGGGTGCCCACCGAAAGTGGACTGGATAAAGAAAATATGGTACATGTGCATGATGGAATGCTATGCAGCCGTAAAGAGGAACAAAATCATGTCCTTTGAGCAACACAGATGCAGTTGGAGAATCGTCATTTTAATAGAACGATCACAGAAACAAAAAACTCATATGCGGCCCTAAACATTGGGCTCTGGAGCACAAACATAGAAAAAACAAATCCTGGGCACCATAAAGGAGGAGGGAGAGGGGATAAGGGCACACAACCACCTATTGGGTGCTGTGTCCACTCCCAGGGAAGAGAGGGCCCTCCAGAAGCCCAAACCTCACCTCCTTGCAATTGATTTACATGCCAAATCTTCACCTGTTCCTCACAATTCTCAAATAAAAATGAAATAAAACATAAAATAAAAATCTAAAAAGGTAGAAACCTCTAAGACAGAGTTGGTTTTCATTGAACAAAAAACCACATTCCCATGAATTAGTATAATTTTTACCAAAAACACATTTTGCTTCCCTTATGTATTATGTATGTAAAACTGCTTCTCTTATATTTAACAGTTTTAATTACATACAGTAGCTGCAGTGTTAATTCTTATTAATTCTTATTTTCAGTGGAAAACCTAAGCAATTTGAATTATGCACTAGATGCATAGTTTGTAACAATGGAGAATGCTTGAGATTAGCCCTTGTTATACCTTAATGGCTCAGATCCAGAGATATGTTAATAGAAAACTTAAGGGAGGACAGAAGAGATGTTTTTATATATTAAAAACATCTAGTAGGCCGGGCGCGGTGGCTCAGTCTATAATCCCAGCACTTTGGAGGCGAGGCAACAGGATTGCCTGAGCCCAGGGGTTCGAGACCAACCTAAGCAACTTGGTGAAACCTTGTCTCTACAATAAATCACAAAAACTAGCCCAGCGTGGTGTGTGTCTGTAGTTCCAGCTACTTGGAAGGTTGGGATGGAAGGATTGCCCGAGCCCAGTAATTCGAGGCTGCAGTGGCCGTGAGCGTTCCACTGCACTCCAGCCTGGACAACAAGAGTGAGACTCCAACTCAAAAAAAAAAAAAAAAAAACAAGTAGAAATAGTATGAGACTGATAGATTCAGACAGTGTCTATATTAAATTCTAAAACATTTCTATTGTATTTTACCAATAATTGTGGAACAGTCTTTTTTTTGTTTTGTTTTGTTTTTGTTTTTTGTTTTTGTTTTTGAGTTGGAGTCTCACTCTGTCGCCCAGACTGGAGTGCAGTGGCCGCTCCTGGCCACCGCAGCCTCGACCTGCTGGGCTCCGGTGATCCTACCGCCTCAGCCTTCCGAGTAGCCGGAATTACGGGCATGTGCTACCACGCCCGGCTGATTTTTTGATTTATTGTAGAGATGAGGTCTCACTGCCCAGGCGGGTCTCGAACCTGTGGGCTCAGGCAATCCACTCACCTCAGCCTCTCAAAGGCGCGGGATTACAGGCTGAGTCACCAAGCCTGGCTGGAACAGTCTTATTAAAGACTGTACAGTCTTATTAAAGACTACTAAAGTCATACGAACTAAAAGACATTTGAGTTAGTTTCTATTTTCCTGATAAAATATTTTAAGTACTTACTTTTTCTTTAAGCCAATTAATGAGAGAACTTTTTCTCATTTATTTTGGTAGTGAAATATTACATATACATGTGTAATGATTTATAAGATTCTCTATTTCGTTTTTTTAAAGTTTCCCCCCCAGTCTAGACTATCCTTTTAATTATCTGTTTCATTGTACCAGGTAATCCTAAATTTGCATTTCTAAAGGGACACTTCTTAGGCAAAAGACCATAAAAAATTTATATTTTAAAAGCACAGAGATACTATGTTGAATTTAAACAACAGGGAGATACCCCCCTAAATGGAAATTTTTCCTAATGATGAAAATTACTTTTATGAAAGGGGTATATACAGATATACGCCAGAAAGATGAATTTTGACTTTTTAAATTTCTGGATTCAGGGTAGAGACCATTAAGAAAGAGGGACCAGGAAAGGATGTAGACTTCAGGGCCTAAACCACAAATTTCTTCTCTAAACACATATGAAAACAACTAATAACTAATAATAGTCATAAGCAACTGTCAATCATCTTTAGAAGTGTATACTTTTTTGCATACTCATTATACATACCAAGGTCAAGTTTTCAACACTATGCAAGTAATGTCTGGTACCTTAAAAGTCAAATAATAATAATAATAACAATAACAAAAATAATAATTATAATAATAAAATCCTAGACAATTTGGTACAAAAAAAGCAGAGTTTTAGACATGAGAGGAATTTCTTTTTACAATTCTTGATTTTTTATAAGAAAAAAACAGAAGTTTCTCCCAAAAGGGAGTTCATGGCACCTTTTCTCTTTTCCATAAGGAATCCAAGACTATTAGAAATTATCTTAGGGCTTCTCATGTGGGCATCAAGGGTGGCAAGAGGAAGGAGAGACATACAGAAGCAAATAGAGAAATAGACAAAATTTAGTCACCTAAAAAATTATTTTCAGCTGGGCATGGTGGCTCAAGTCTATAATCCCAGTATCTTGGGAGGCCAAGGTAAGAGGATTGCTTGAGACTATGGGTTTGAGACTAGCCTGGACAAAATGATGAGACCTTGTCTCCACAATAAAGCAAAAAATTGGCCATGCGTGGTAGTGCACACCTGTAGTTCCAGCTATTTGGAAGGCTGAGGTGGAAGGGTCACCTGAGCCCAGCAGGTTGAGGTTGCAGTGGCCGGGAGCACTCCAGCCTGGGTGACAGAGTGAGACTCCAGTTAAAAAAAAAAAATTCAAATATATGATTCAAAAATGTAAAAGCATAAAGGCCTTTAGAAATATATAGATATAGGCCAGGCATGGTGGCTCAAGCCTATAATCCCAGCACTTTGGGAAGCCAAGGTGAGAGGATTGTCTAAACTCAGGGGTTCAAGACCAGCCAGGGCAACTTGGTGAGACCTCATCTCTACAATATATCCAAAAATTAGCTGGGCATGGTGGCACACGCCTGTGGTTCCAGCTACTTGGAAGACTGAAACTGAAGGATCACCTGACCCCAGAAGATAGAAGCTGTGGTGACTGTGAGCATGCTGCTGCACTCCAGCCTGGGCAACAGAGTGAGACTCCAACTCAAAAAAAAAGAAAGAAAAGAAATATGTAGAAAGGATAGATAGATAGATAGATAGATAGATAGATAGACTGATTGACCTTGGATATTAGATAGTGTAGGTAGTAGCTTTTAATTAAGCTGACTTTTAACTGTGAAGCTTGAAAAAAATCTATTTCAGTGGTGCGCTTAGATTTAGTAGCAACTCAATCCAAAAAGTCTCCTAAAAGCCCAGGTTATGATAATTAAGGTTTTGACCATATAAGCAAGGGGTATTCCTGGAGAGGGTGTAGAGGAGGCACTTTTCATGATCCCCCAAAATTCATTTTCAGAACTATATTTAAGATAGCAAAAGACAACACAT
>JAPVLO010003309.1:0-23662 GCA_027257055.1 Cephalopachus bancanus
TTCCTTTCCCCTGTCATATTTTTCTCCATAGTGATTATCATTAATCATTTAGTTTATTATTTACCAGAATGTATGTTCCACGAGGGCAAAGATTGTTACCTGTTTACTGTGTTATTATCTAGCACAAAGCCCTGAACAGAGTAGGCTCCTGGTATTAGTTGAATGAACAACCTGGCCTCCTCCTCCCTCCTCCTTCCCTCCTCCTTCCCTCCCCTCATCCAGCTACTCTTAGGCAAAGCTTTTATTCTTCTAGTCTCTTTAAGCCTTGAAATGGGAAATGCAAGGCTTCCTTCTCTGTAAAAGGCTTTTCTGACCACAGTAAACAGGAAATAGGGGAAGGGAAACCCAAATCTTCCCCCCTGCCAAATATTCCTCAGTGCCTCCCTGCAAAGCCAGCCCTGTCAAGAAGCTTGGGGTGGAGTGAGGGTTGGCCACCACTACTCAAGACAAATCAAACCTGGAAAGGGCTAAAACAAACAACTTCTGGAGCCCCATTCAGGGAGTTTGGGGGCTTAGGTAGACCAGCTTCAGACTCCAACAGCACTGGCATACCCCCAAACCTCCCTTGTTGCCTATTGCCATGAGTCTGTAAATTCTGTTAGAGAATGATCCTTCTCTTTTTCATTCACTGCTGTATCCCCAGCACCTTGATCAGCGCCTGGAACATAGTAGATGCTCGGTAAATTCTTATTGGATGAATGAATGAGTAAATGACTGAATAAAGCAATGAAATCCCAAGCACATGAAAGTGAACTTACTATCTACCTGGCCCCCAATCACAGCTATTCCTACCCTTTTCTCTTCCATTCTATAGGTAATCCCTGCCTTGGCTCCTTCAATTCTCTTCTGTGTTCTTCCTCTACTATACCATTTCCATGTCTTTTTCCTTTTTCTAGTCCCCACCCCAAGTCCCGCCTGGACTTCCAGCACAGTTGGTCATGATTTGGGATATCTTTCCTTGCCCTTTCAGGTGGGTCATATCTTGCTTGCTTGAGCACCTACTATGTGCATTATACACATTTTATTCAATCTATACAACAACATATGGATAGATATTTCCAAACAAAGCCAGCTAGCTCCAAATGCCAGAGGATCTATTCCTGCCCTCAGATTGGGCCCTATCCCTTGGCACAAAGGAGGAGGTGACTTCTCTGCTTTTGCATACTGAGTGTTCACCTGGCCAATCATCCTGCCTTGATGTTCCTTCCGCAGTCCCACTCAACGCTTCCAGGAGAAACCTCCCAGCGTCCAAGTCATTCTAGTCAGGGTAGGGCCCATGGATGCCTTGCACCAAGCCCACCTGAGTGAGGACCCATAGAAGAACTGAGGCCTGGGTTTCAGCTGTTAATTCTAGCAAATGTTCCCAGAACCCAGACTCTCGTCTTGTCGTCTCACAATCAGGCTCAAGGGACCCACACTACTGTTGAGTACATGGTCTGCATATTTTGTTGCAAACCAAGCATTTAAAAACCCTTGCCTGGGAATGGAGTGAAAAGCATTTTTGGAAATATTCAAAACATGTATCTTTGTTCCTCAATGAGAACCAATGCTGAGGATATGACGTTTATAGGACATGTCAGTGGAAAAGATTACTTTTCTTAAAATACATTTGTTAAATGATAGGTCAAACAGCAAACGGATGGGAACCTACAACTGGGAGACATCACAGGAAGAGGGAAATATGATTTTTATTATAAACATATGCATTTTATTATTTCTCCCAGTGAGGATCAGGATTGGGAATCTGCAGCTGTGAAAGGGCAAGGAGAGAGCAGTATTTTTAGACCTGTCACTTTAAAATATACCTTCTTCTGCTCTGCAGCGGCACTTCTCTAAACAAGGCCCTCTTGGAGCATGAGCACTGCGAGGATGAATATCCATACAAAACAGATGACTAGAAGGCAGTTTCTCTTGCCCTCAAAACCACCATATAAAATAGAGCTAGGCTTGTCGCCATCCCCATCCAGGCCCAGCCCGTTCCCCGGGCTCTGGCAGTCAGGCCACTGTTTTCCCCATCTTGACCTGTGGAAATCATGAGTGACTCCCCCATCTCCCACAATTCCAGTTCTCCCTGGCACTCGACCCTGTTGGTTCTTCCCCAGGAAGTCTCTCTGAATGAGTCCAAACATGAGAGGCCCCTGTTGCATCGGGCCTCCTTGGTGCATTAGACATTCTTCCTTTTATCTATACCACTTCCCCAGGAGGCAAGCAAGAGAATCATCCCCGGTTTACAGCAAAGGACACTAAGGCATCTGGTTGAAGGTTATGCTGCTCATAAGAGGTGCAGGGGGAGATCAGAACCCAGGTGTGCCTGGTTCCTAAGCCCTCGCCTGTGCCAAAGGCTGTGCTGTCTGGCTGTTTTTCCAGCCCTAGCCTCAGTCAAGCACTGACCACTGCGTGTCTGCATAGCTGCAACACCTCCATCCAACTCCTCTAAGTCCTCCCGCACACAGCCACAGGCATCTGCCACAAAGGCTTCTTTCTTTACAGTCCTATCCTTTGGCAGGGTTGTCTGTGTTGCCTGGGAATCATATTCCAAAGTCTTCATCCTGGTCTTTAACCCCCACCCTGAGCCCACCGTTTTTTCCAACATTTCTCCAACAATTCCTCTCCCTCACTTAACCCTCATTGATTCGGCCCACACTGACCATGCTCACTCTTGCCCTGAAATATTTGCTCATGTTGTAATCCTCTGCCTGGGTCGCCTTTCACTCTCTCCATGTCCTTTCCAAACCTTCACTGATGACTCCAAAAAGATATGAGCCCTCTCCCACCATACAATCCACTGCATGAATCTGTGCTGTGTTACATCTTCGAGTTGTATGTCTCCCTTCTCTCCCTCAACAAACTGACCCACTGCTTTTCTCCAGTGTCTGGCACCATCTTGGGCAAAGAATGGGTGCCTAGTACTTTCTGGCCTGTTTGACTTGATTCTATAAAGTGCCATTTTATTTATTTATTTATTTATTTATTTATTTATTTATTTATTTATTTATTTTTTGAGTTGGAGTCTCACTCAGTCGCCCAGACTGGAGTGCAGTGGTCGCTCCCGGCCACCGCAGCCTCGACCTGCTGGGCTCCGGCGAACCTTCTGCCTCAGCCTTCTGAGTAGCCGGAATTACAGGCATGCGCTACCACACCCGGCTGATTTTTTGATTTACTGTAGAGATGAGGTCTTGCTGCCCAGGCGGGTCTCGAACCCGCAGCCTCAGGCAATCCACTCACCTCAGCCTCCCAAAGTGTTGGGATTATAGGCTGAGCCACCAAGCCCGGCTTAAAGTGTCATTTTAAAGGGATTTCCCCAAAGAGGGCGGCTGATGGGGAGGAATTTGACCCACATGAAAGCAACTTTTTTGTTCACAGCAAGGCCAGTATCTCAACAACAGTCATAGTTGGCTGTTCAGAGATCTGAAAGCACCGAATCAGGCCTCTCAATCAAGTAATTTGGTCTGTTTTTGCCCTATGTCAAGCAGTCTCTTCTCCCTTGTGGCATTCAGAACCAAGTCCTGAAGCAAGTGAGAGCGACAGGTACTTCATTACTGACATATCATCACCTACATGGAACTGCTCTGCCAGCAATAAGGCGATTTCTCCAGCCACTTTGCAAATGACCGAATTATGGGTTTACTCAGTCTTTCATGCTGTCAGGCTCAACATTTTCGTTTACTTCTCTTGTTACCCTTGGCATGGTTTCCACGCCGGAGAAGGCAGGACTCTCCCAGGCTCACATCTCCCTAGAGGCTCTAACAAATACCTTGCCTTCAAATTAAGATCTTCTTTGGTTCCTAGGAATCTCAACTCCTATCTCTGCCCACCCGCCCAGGACATTGTTGGGGGTCTCAGGCCTGTAGAGAACATTGAAATCCATATTCACCTTTGGTCCTTGTTTTTAAACTGTTTCCTAGTGAAATATTGACATTTGGGGAAACAATTCTGTCAGGAAGTCATTTCAGGCAAAAATCAAATCCACAGCACTCCACACAAATAACAAACAGACTGCAAAGCCCTTCAGTGGGACTCTAAGAACTGCCATTTGGAAGGGAGGTCAGGAAGTGGAGTGTAAACATCTGGTGTTCTAAAGGGCTGGCCTGGGGGCTGTGTGCAGATGTGAGAAGCCATGGGCTCTGTGGCCTGGCCTCTGAGTACCTTCTCTCTACTTTTTCTCAGGACAGATTTCTGGCCACCAGGGCACTGAGTCACCCAGACCTCAATTAACACTGGAAATGTTACTCAAACAGATGGACTATTTATCAAGGTGATGGACCATTTTCACTGACTACTTCTAACATTTATTTTTTAATTAGCCAACTTGCTAATTTGCTTAGCATTTCTTGGCATAATTGGTGCTGGGAGGTCCTTGACTCCTCAGAGGGTCTCTTTTTTAAGTTACTTTTTAATTCACGCTGGTTCTGTGGGCATTTTGCAAGAAGGGATTAGCCTGGTACAGTTGACACCTTTCTTTCCTGAAACTAATGTGAAAACAAGCACTTTGGTTCCTGGAGTGACTCAAAAAGAAGATGATGCTAACAATAGTGGATTTTCTCAAAACACTTTTCATTGAAAGGGCTCACAGCATGTTTTACAAAAGTTAACTACTTATGTCTCCCAACACACCTGCATCCTGAATAAGAGCCATCTAGATAGCTCTCCCTGGATGAAATGTAGTCCCATTCAGAGTCAAATTCCCATGTGGAAGCTATAATTGCTGGAGTTGCAAGTTGATAGACAGTTTTTGGTTAACATCCAAACTGTTGCTAACTCTGTAATGGGATCTTCATTGGGGGTCCCATTGGATCACATCCCCACCTAATTGGAAAGATAATGCTTCTAGGTCTGTGCTTCTCAAGTGTAATCTACGGTCAATAAGGTAACCTCACGTTTCCACTGGTAGGTTTAAAATACAAGAACAGCATGCTGTGCTGATGGCTGGATGAGAAGCCTAGCCAGAACAAAAAGCAGATAGAAGGCTGACTGAATTCATTCTGACTCAACGGTTAAAAATCCCCCAGATGTGAACTAAGAACTGGGAGTTCTTCTCTGCAACTACTGCCAGCAAAAAGGAAGTTGACTGGATCCCAAGAGCTAAAGCAAGACGAGAAAAGCCAGTCACAAGTATTAGAAGGGAAAAGTGACCTAAAGAGGGGCAGATGAGAAACCTAGCTGAAGGACATCATACCTGACATGACCTCATCTACTCTTCCCATCATTCAGTTTAATAATATACTGAAGGCTGGGCACAGTGGCTCAAGCCTGTAACCCCAGCAATTTGAGAGGTGGAGGCAGGAGGATTTCCTGAGCCCAGGGGTTCAAGACCAGCCTGGGCTACTTGGCGAGACCTCGTATCTACAGTAAATCAAAAAATTAGGCTGGGCCTGGTGGCTCATGCCTGTAATCTCAGCACTTTGGGAGGCCGAGGTGAGAGGATTGTCTTGAGTCCAGGGGTTTGAACGCAGCCAGGGCAACTTGGTGAGACCTCATCTCTACAATAAGTCAAAAAATGACTAGTTGGGCGTGGTAGCGTGCGCCTGTAGTAACAGCTACTTGGAAAGCTGAGGTGAAAGAATTATCGGCGCCCAGCAGGTCGATGCTGAGGTGGCCATGAGTGTGCCACTGCACTCCAGCCTGGGTGACAGAGTGAGACTCCAACTAAAAAAAAATAATAATAATAACCAGGCGTGGTGGCATGCACCTGTAGTTCCAGCTACTCAAAAGATTGAGGCAGAAAGATCGCCTGAGCCCAGCAGGTCGAGGCTGCAGTGGCCGTGAGCATCCTACTGCACTCCAGCCTGCTACTGCACTCCAAATTGGGACATAGAGTGAGACTACAACTTAAAACAAAAATTAGCCAGGCATGGTGGCATGTATTTATGGTTCCAGCTATTTGAAAGGTTGAGGTGGAAGGATTGTTTGAGCCCAGCAAGTCAAGGCTGTGGTGGCCATGAGCATGCCACTGCACTCCAGCCTGGATGACAGAGTGAGACTCCGACTCAAAATGACAATAATAATAATAATAATAATGCACTGAGACACCTCCAAGTCTACCTTACTAAGGGTGATTTTCCTATCACCCCTTCAACAAAATGACCAGGCTCAGGAAGCCCTGCATGAAGTGAATTCCTTAAGTATTGGCCCCAGAGGAAATGTTGGATTTGTTTGCTTGTTTGTTTGTTCACCATGGTTCTCTCTCCTATTATGGATCTTGACTTATTTAGTAGCTAACCTCTGTAATGCCTTCAATGCTATGCCACAATTTTTTTCAGTCTCTACTCATCTGTGCCTCCCACTAACCACAATGACTAATCCAAGCCTTACCCTTCTTCAAATCCCCAGCCCCACCTCTTAGCAGGTTGCCTTGTCCTTATACAGAAAATACATGCCATCTAGTGTACACTTTCTCCTTCCTTTTCTCTGTCTTGAAACTGATTTATATATATGTTTTTCCAAACCACTCCTTTCTTCATTTCCCCCAAGTATCAGTATGGGGTGTCCCTCCTCATCTCCAGGGTCTTTATGCCATCCCTTTCCCCTTCTGGGACTTTGCTACAATCACTCATCATGTTTACCTCCTATGTCTTCAACCTTTCCCTCTGTGCTTGCTTTCTCTCACAACGTATAATTATGCTTAAGACTCAATTTAGGAAAGGTCCTCTTCTTCCACTTCCCCTTTAAATGTGGAAGTTATGCGGGGTGTGGTGGCTCACACCTGTAATCCCAACACTATGGGAGGTGAAGGTGAGGGAATTGCCTAAGCCCAGGGGTTCGAGATCAACCTGAGCAACTTGGTGAGACCTCGTCTCTGCAATAAATCAAAAAATTAGCCAGGTGTGGTGGTGCGTACCTGTAGTTCCAGCTACTTGGAAGGCTGAGGTGGAAGGATCACCTGAGCCCAGCAGGTCGAGGCGGCAGTGGCCGTGAGCATGCCACTGCACTCCAGCCTGGGAAACAGAGTAAGATTCTGACTCAAAAAAAAAAAAAAAAAGGAATCAGCTTTAATTCAGAGTAAATTATTCTGTTTGGTTACTTTTTTTTTTTTTTTAATTTGGAGTCTCACTCTGTCACCCAGACTGGAGTGCAGTGGCCGCTCCTGGCCACCGCAGCCTCGACCTGCTGGGCTCAGGCGATCCTTCCGCCTCAGCTGTCCAAGTAGCTGGAACTACAGGCGCGCGCTACCACGCCTGGCTAATTTTTTATTTTATTGTAGAGATGAGGTCTCGCCAAGTTGCCCGGGCGGGTCTTGAACCTGCGGGCTCAGGCAATCCACTCACCTGGGTCTCCCAAAGCGCGGGATTACAGACTGAGCCCCCAAGCCCAGCTGTTTGGTTACATTTCATAGAAGAAAAGCAAAAGACATTATTGCCATACCTACCAGAATGGCTAAAATTTTAAAAATCAGACAATGCTAATTGTCGGAACAACTTAAATACTCTTACATTGCTAAGCAGAGTATAAATTGTTACAAACACATTGAAAAAACTATTTAGCAGTAAGATAGATAGATAGAAAGATAGATAGATAGAAATATCTTATGAACCAGCAAATTCACCCCTAGATATATTCTCAACATAAACATGTATACATGTATACCAAAAATATATATGCAGAATGATCATATAGGCCAAGTGTGGTGGTTCACACCTGTAATCCAAGTACTTTGGGAGTCCGTGGCAGGAAGATCGTTTGAGGTCAGGAGTTTGAGACCAGACTGGACAACAATAAGACCCTGTCTCTACAGAAAAGAAAAGTAGCTGGGTATGGTAGCACACACCTGTAATCCTAGCTACTTGGGGTCCTAAAATGGGACAATTGCTTGACCTCTGCAATGAGCCATGATCACTTCACTGCACTCCACCCTGATTGGCAGAGCAAGACTTTGTCTCAAAAAAAGAACAAAAAAGGATGTTCATACAGCACTATTCATAGTAGTTCCCAACTGGAAAAAATTCAAATGTCTATTAACAATAGGAAGAATACTATACAGCATTGAGAAGGAAAGAACTATTTCTAGTAAAAGAAAAAAAACAGCCAGGTACAGTGGTTCACACCTGTAATCCCAGCACTTTGGGAGGTGGAGGCAAAAGGATTGCCTGAGCCCAGGGGTCTGAGACCAGCCTAGGCAATGTAGTAAGACCTTGTCTCTACAATAAATCAAAAAATTATCCAGGCATGGTGGCACATGCCTGCAGTTCTACCTACTTGGAAGGATCGCCTGAGTCCAGCAGGTTGAGGCTGAGGTGGCCTTGAGCATGCCACTGCACTCCAGCCTAGGCGACAAAGTAAGACTCCAACTCAAAAAATATATATAGATAAATCTCACACCTATACTGTTAAATGAAGGAAGCCAGACACAAAAGAATATACACCATAGTATCCCATTCTTTTTATTTTTTTTCTTTTGAGTTGGAGTCTCACTCTGTCGCCCAGACTGGAGTGCAGTGGCACACTCCAGGCCACTGCAGCCTCAGCCTGCTGGGCTCCGGCGATCCTTCTGCCTCAGCCTTCCGAGTAGCTGGAACTACAGGCGTGCACTACCACGCCCGGCTGATTTTTAGTTTTTTTTGTTGTTTTTTTGTTTGTTTGTTTGTTTTGAGTTGGAGTCTCACTCTGTCGCCCAGACTGGAGTGCAGTGGCCGCTCCCGGCCACCGCAGCCTCGATCTGCTGGGCTCCAGCGATCTTTCCGCCTCAGCCTTCTGAGTAGCCGGAATTACAGGTGCGCTACCACGCCCGGATAATTTTTTTTTTTTTTTTTTTTTTTGAGTTAGAGTCTCACTCTGTCGCCCAGACTGGAGTGCAGCCCGGCCACCGCAGCCTCGACCTGCTGGGCTCTAGTGATCCTTCCGCCTCAGCCTTCTGTGTAGCTGGAACTACTGGTACGCACTACCACGCCCGGCTGATTTTTTGATTTATTGTAGAGACGAGGTCTCGCCTGCCCAGGCGGGTCTCAAACCCACGGGCTCAGGAAATCCACTCACCTCAGCCTCCCAAAGGCGCGGGATTACAGGCTGAGCCACTGAGCCCGGCTGTATCCCATTCTTATATAGTTTAAAGACAAGCATAATTAATCTATGGTGTTAGATGTCAGGTTAGTGACCACCATTGGAGGGAAGTAAGTAACTGAGGGGGGTGTTAAGGAAACTTCTGGGATGCTAGTAATGTTGTTTCTTAATCTGGGTAAAAGCTACAGAGGTATTTTCAGATATGAAAATATATGCTTTACCTCTTCAAAAAGTTTACTTTAATGAAGTCTACCTTGAACTACATTAACCATCCTTTCAACCCTTTCTTTCTTTCTTTTTTTTTTTGAGTTGGAGTCTCACTCTGTCACCCAGACTGGAGTGCAGTGGCCGCTCCCAGCTTCTGCAGCCTCGACCGGCTAGGCTCCAGCAATCCTTCCCCCTCAGCCTTCCAAGTAGCTGGAACTACAGGCGTGCGCTACCACGCCCAGCTAATTTTTGATTTATTGTAGAAATGGGGTCTCGCCAACTTGCCCTGACAGGTCTCGAACCTGCGGGCTCAGGCAATCCACTCACCTCAGCCTCCCAAAGCACTGGGATTACAGGCTGAGCCACTGAGCCCAGCTTCAACCCTTTCTTTTTTAATTATTTTGTTTGTTTGTTTGGGGGGTTTGTTGTTGTTGTTGTTGTTTTTAGTTGGAGTCTCACTCTGTCACCTAGACTGGAGTGCAGTGGCACGCTCCCGGTGACCACAGCCTCGACCTGCTGGGCTCCGGCAATCCTTCCGTCTCAGCCTTCCAAGTAGCCAGTACTACAGGCACATGCTACCACACCAGGCTAATTTTTGATTTATTGTAGAGACAAGGTCTCGCCAAGTTGCCCAGGCGGTAGGTCTCTCTCTCTCTCTCCCTCTCTCTCTCTCCCTCTCTCTCTCTCCCTCTCTCTCTCTCTCTCTCTCTCTCTCTCTCTTTCATTTGAGATAGGATCGCACTGTGTCACGGTCACAGCTGCTTACTATAGCCTTGAAATTGCTCAAGCAATTCTCTCACCTCAGCCTTACGAGTACCTGGGACTACAGGTGTATGCCACCAAACCTGGCTAATTTTTTATTTATGTAGAGACGAGGTCTCTCCGTGTTGCCCAGACTGCTCTCAAACTCCTGGCTTCAAGCAATTCTCTCGCCTCAGCCTCCCAAAGTTCTGGAATTATAGGAGTGAGCCACTGTACCCAGCCCATCCTTTTAACTTTTTTTTTTTTTTTTTTTTTTTGAGTTGGAGTCTCACTCTGTCGCCCAGACTGGAGTGCAGTGGCCGCTCCCGGCCACCGCAGCCTCGACCTGCTGGGCTCCGGCGATCCTTCCGCCTCAGCCTTCCGAGTAGCCAGAATTACAGGCATGCACTACCACGCCCGGCTGATTTTTTTATTTATTGTAGAGATGAGGTCTCGCTGCCCAGGCGGGTCTCGAACCCGCGGGCTCAGGCAATCCACTCACCTCAGCCTCCCAAAGGCGCGGGATTACAGGCTGAGCCACCGAGCCCGGCCCTTTTAACTTTTAAGAGTTCCCCTGTTTTGAAATATTTTAGGTATTTCATTTATGAGTCATCTCTTGAAATCCTCTCCTCCGTTTCACAATTGCTGCTTTCATCTCTCACATGGTCTATTGCTGTTCTCCAAGCTGGTCTCTCTCCTCACATCTGTTTCTTCCCCTCCATACTCAGTTCATTCTCCATGCTAAAGCCCTCACCTGATCACATCCTACTCCTCTACTCAAAATCCTTTAGTGGATCCTCTACACAGAACAGAAGTTCACTATTGATTGGAAGATGGAGGCCTGAGAGGGGAGGAGTCAGTGAGGACTCTGCAACTGGGTGACCTGGGAGACTGGTGATGTACTGAACAAAAATATGAAAGGCAAGATGAGTAAGTCCTGGAGGGAAATGATGAGCTCAAATATACTGATTTGAGGTTGGTAGCTGACAAAATTGGGTGGAAGATCCAAGTCCTAATATCTAATCAAAGAGTCAACATTTGGAACAAATGGATAGGTAGGGAGTAATAGTGAATACCTGAGATCAAACCTATCTAAGGAGAGACTGATTCTGAAGAACAGGAAGTGGAATTCTCATCAGATCATTTGACTCTGAAGGAAGTCATCCTCAGCACCTGAAAAGTCAAGTCAATGCAACAAATATTAGCTATGCTCCACTAACTTAGTGCTCCATTCCTCACCTCTACCATGTGCATTTACCACCTGGTCAGAACCTACAGCTGGAGGGGCCACCCAGGAGCTGTAGTGATTCCCAGTGTCCTGCAGAACTGTCTGTGTGGCCTGCCTAGTCCACCACAGACTCCAGGGCTGAAACTTCCTCCCATTAAAGTCTCTAATAGCCAGGAGTCAGCAGAAGAAACCACATCTCAATGGCAAACCCTGAACTCCTCCCCAGGTATTTAGGCCTGATAAAAACACACTGTTCCCTTTGCTTTATTACACCAGCAAGGGCAAGAGCCTGACGTCCTTCTGTGGACCTTACCCTCAAAGGTAGCACCTCTCAACATCATTCCCTTTTAGATCAAAAGTCTCAGTTTTCAATCTGTCTTCAGTAAATTGTCTAACCCTTTATTCTTAAACCCAGAACAGCTCCTTTTCAGTGTTTATCATATATTGCTAAATAGGGTGGTGGTGTGAAATAGATTACAACATAATATCTATAATATCTATAATGTATTTAGTATGAAAATATTTATTTCTGTGCTGTATAAGCACATTTTGCTATATATACATATGTGGAAAAAAACTAGAAGGGACTATACTAAAATGTTAAGAGAAAATCTCATTAAAAATGAGATTAAGCCGGGTTTGGTGGCTCAGCCTGTAATCCCACGCGTTTGGGAGGCTGAGGTGAGTGGATTGCCTGAGCCCACAGGTTCGAGACCCGCCTGGGCAACTTGGTGAGACCTCATCTCTACAATAAAATCCAAAAATCAGCCGGGCATGGTAGCGCATGCCTGTAATTCCGGCTACTTGGAGGGCTGAGGCGGAAGGATCGCCGGAGCCCAGCAGGTTGAGGCTGCGGTGACCGGGAGCGGCCACTGCACTCCAGTCTGGGCGACAGAGTGAGACTCCAACTCAAAACAACAAAAAAAATGAGATTATACTGGGCACAGTGTCTCATGCCTGTAATTCCAGCACTTTGGGAGGCTGAGGCGAGAGGATTGCCAGAGCCCAGGGGTTCAGGACCAGACGGAGCAACTTGATGAGACCGCGTCTCTACAATAAATCAAAAAATTAGCCAGGCATGGTGGTGCGTGTCTGTGGTTCCAGCTACTTGGAAGGCTAAGGTGAAAGGATTGTATAAGCCCTGCCAGTCGAGGCTGCAGTGACCATGAGCGTGGCACTGCCCACCAGCCTGGGTGACAGAGTGAGACTCATGACTCGAACAACAAAAAAATGAGATTATTACCAGGTGCAGGTACAGTGGCGTTTGCCTGTAATTCTAGCTACTTATGAGGTTGAAGCAGGAGAACTGCTTGAGCCCAGGAGTTCGAGACCAGCCTACGCAACATAGTGAGACCCTGTCTCAAAAAAGAAAAGAAAAAGAGAGAGAGAGAGCGAAAGAATGCAGGAAATAAGGAAGGAAAAAAGAAAGGAAGAAAGAAAGAACCCAGATTATAGGTAGTTTTATGTACTTCTTTGCATTTTCTATATTATATGACTTTTTTTTTTTTTTTGAGTTGGAGTCTCACTCTGTCGCCCAGACTGGGCTTGACCTGCTGGACTCCGGAGATCCTTCTGTCTCAGCCTTCCAAGTAGCCGGAACTACAGGTACGCGCTACCATGCTCAGCTAATTTTTGATTTTTATTGCAGAGACGAGGTCTCACCATGTTTCCTGGGTGAGTCTCGAACTTGTGGGTTCAGGCAATCTACTCGCCTTGGCCTCCCAAAGTGCTGGGATTTCAGACTGAGCCACTGAGCCCAGCCTATTATATGATGTTTAAATGAATATATATTATTTTTATTACCTTGGGGTAAATCTCCCAAGGTTCTTTTTTACTCAAAAATTGAAAACAAAGCCGGGCTCGGAGGCTCAGCCTGTAATCCCGCGCCTTTGGGAGGCTGAGGTGAGTGGATTGCCTGAGCCCGCGGGTTCGAGACCCACCTGGGCAGCGAGACCTCATCTCTATAATAAATCAAAAAATCAGCCGGGAGTGGTAGCGCATGCCTGTAATTCTGGCTACTTGGAAGGCTGAGGCAAAAGGATCGCCGGAGCACAGCAGGTCGAGGTTGCGGTGGCCGGGAGCGGCCACTGCACTCCAGTCTGGGCGACAGAGTGAGACTCCAACTCAAAAAAAAAAATTGAAAACAGTTGGGAGTCAGAAGCAGTGGCTCATGCCTATAATCCCAGCACTTTGGGAGGGGGAGGCAAGAGGATTGCCTGAGATCAGGGTTTGAGACCAGCATGAGCAACTTGGCGAGACCTTGTCTCTACAATAAATCAAAAAATTAGCTGGGTGTGGTTGTTCACGCCTGTGGTTCCAGCTACTTGGAAGGCTGAGGTGGAAGGATAGCCAGAGCCCAGCAGGTTAAGGTTGCAGTGACTATGAGCTGTGTGCCACTGCACTCCAGCCTAGGTGACAGAGTGAGACTGCCTCAAAAAAAAAAAAAGTTTTCACTTCTAGTATGGAGGAAGTGACATAGACATATATTGGATGGAAGCTAAAACTGGAAAGAAAGGACTGGAATAGGGTGAGTTTCTCTTTTTATTGGCTTTAGCCTAAGTACAGACTACTGTTGCAGCATGGCTCAAGACAGATAAAATTATAATAGAAAACCTGCAATATTTCTGACCTGAAGAACCAGATGACAGAAACCAGGGTAACTACAGTCACTTGAACTATGTTGGAGGAATCTTAGAAAGGAGAGAGGCAGAACAGGAAAGGCTCATCATGTACATAATCTCTGCCAAGATCTCTGGCCGACCCCTTCACCCTTGAGCCACACATGCCTGGGGCAGACTCAAATCACCTTACAGCTAAGACTAAAAAATTTGAACTGATAATTGAGTTGATGTCTACCACAGATGAGACAGTTTGCAGTCTGAAAGTAAACAAGGTAACTGCTTGCTAAAAAAAAAAAAAAAAAAAAACAAAAAAAAACAAAAAAAAACACTTTTTGGAGAAATATACTAGAATCCAGAGTTTCCACAATCTAGCAATTACTATGCCCAATGTATAGTCAGGAATTACTTGACATAAAAAAAGGAAAATGTGCCGGGCTCGGTGGCTCAACCTGTAATCCCGCGCCTTTGGGAGGCTGAGGTGAGTGGATTGCCTGAGCCCGCGGGTTCGAGACCCGCCTGGGCAGCGAGACCTCATCTCTACAATAAATCAAAAAAAATCAGCCGGGCGTGGTAGCGTGCACCTGTAATTCCGGCTACTCGGAAGGCTGAGGCGGAAGAATCGCCGGAGCCTAGCAGGTCGAGGCTGCGGTGGCCGGGAGCGGCCACTGCACTCCAGTCTGGGCGACAGAGTGAGACTCCAACTCAAAAAAAAAAAAAGGAAAATGTAATTTACCATTCTCAAGAAAAAAGAGAATCTGTTGAGATCAATGCAAGATGACTGAGGAATAACAAATTAATCAGTCGGGCTCACTGGCTCAGCCTGTAATCCCAGCACTTTGGGAGGCCGAGGCGAATGGATTGCCTGAGCCCACAAATTCAAGATTCACCTGGGAAACTTGGTGAGACCTCGTCTCTACAATAAAAATAAAAAATTAAGCCGGGCTTGGTGGCTCAGCCTGTAGTCCTGCGCTTTGGGAGGCCGAGGTGAGTGAATTGCCTGAGCCCGCGGGTTCGAGACTACTCTGTCAAAAAAAAAAAAAAACAAACAAAAAAGAAAATAAAATAAAAGAAAGAAAGGGATCAGTGTATGAAGATGGACCAATAGAAATTCTCCAATCTAGGCCGGGCTCAGTGGCTCAGCCTATAATCCCAGCACTTTGGGAGGCCGAGGCAAGTGGGTTGCCTGAGCCCAAGGGTTCAAGACCAGACCAGGCACCTTAGCGAGACCTCGTCTCTACAATAAATCACAAATTAGCCAGGCATGGTAGTGCACACCTGTAGTTCCAGCTACTTGAAAGGCTGAGGCGGAAAGAACGCCAGAGCCCAGCAGGTCAAGACTGCGGTGGCCAGGAGCTTGCCACTGCACTCCAGCCTGGGCAACAGAGTGAGACTCCAACTCAAAAAAAAGAAAAAGAAATTCTTCAATCTGAAAAAGGAGAACAAAGATTAGAAAAGTAAAATGAGGCCGGGCATGGTAGTTTATGCCTGTAATCCCAGCAATCTGGGAGGCGGAGGCGATAGTATTGCCTGAGCCCATGGGTTCAAGACCAGTCTGGGCAATTTAGGAGGATCTTGTTTCCACAATAAAAAAAAAGAATTAGCTGGGTGTGGTGGCACACACCTGTGGTTCCAGCTACTCAGCTACTTAGAAGGCTGAGGTGGAAGGATCGCCTGAGCCCAGCAGGTCAAGGCTGCGGTGGCCATGAGCACGCCACTGCACTCCAGCCTGGGTGATAGACTGAGACTCCAATTAAAAAAAAAAAAGGAAAATAATATCAGGGAAACTCACATATTCAAAAAGGAATGAAAGCAATAACATCCAAATATAAACTCAGCAGTCAGAAAGTATTTAGTCAACTGTCTAGATATAAAAAGTTGGAAAGGGCTTAAAGGACTTAAACAAGGTATCAGAAAAGTATTGAAAAAACAGAGCTCACACAATATCAGTGAAGCCACAAGCAGTTTCTGACTACAGAAGACAAAGAGTGTCTCCTTCACTATAAATACGTGGAGGCTTTAACCAGTGTGGCTGAAGGAGACATCTTAGAGCTAATCCAGAAGACATCCTTCATATGTGCCTCAGGGAGTGCTTGCCTTGTGATGTCTGGTCTGCACTGGGATGACTACTTTTCTCCTCAGGGCTATTTGTTTACTAAATACTCTGTTTTGCCCTTGTACTTGTTTATATAAGGTACACATGTACTCCTGGACAGGCATAAACTTCTAGATATATCAAGGTTTTAAAGTGTGGATTACATATAGAGCTCAAATTAAATATATTTATTAGGTCAGGCATGATGGTTCACTCCCATATTCCCAGCACTTTGGGAGGCCAAGACAGGAGAATTGCTTGAAGTCTGAAGTTCGAGAACAGCCTGGGCAACATAGCAGAACCTCCTTTCTACAAACAAAACACAAAACAAAACAAAAAAACAACCAGATATGGTGATGCATGCCTATAGACACAGCTAGACAAGCGGCTGAGGCAGAAGGATCATCTGAGCTGAGCAGTGATGAGCTGTTTTTGTGCCACATTGCACATTGCACTTGGATGACAGAGTGAGATCCTGAATCGATAAATTCATTCATTCACTCATTCATTAAATTTCATTGAATAGGCCGGGCTCGGTGGCTCAGCCTGTAATCCTGCGCTTTGGGAGGCTGAGGTGAGTGGATTGCCTGAATCTGCGGGTTTGAGACCTGCCTGGGCAACTTGACGAGACCTCATCTCTACAATAAATCAAAAAAATTAGCTGGGCATGGTAGCGCGCGCCTGTAGTTCCAGCTACTTGGAAGGCTGAGGCAAAAGGATCTCCAGAACTCAGCAGGTTGAGGCTGCGGTGGCCGGGAGCGGCCACTGCACTCCAGTCTGGGCGACGGAGTGAGACTCCAACTCAAAAATAAAATAAAATAAAATAAAATAAAAAATAGAGAGAATGTAGGTTAAAAGTGCCTGCCCAAGTACTGATAATAATGGTATCACTTTTTCTTCTTTTTCCTCCTCCTCCTCTTCCTCCTTTTCTTCTTCTCTCATATGAAAGCTCTATAGAAAATGTTTCTTCAAGCCGGGCTCGGTGGCTCAGCCTGTAATCCCGTGCCTTGGGAGGCTGAGGTGAGTGAATTGCCTGAGCCCACGGGTTCGATACCCGCCTGGGCAACTTGGTGAGACCTCATCTCTACAATAAATCAAAAAATCAGCTGGGCGTGGTAGCGCACACCTGTAGTTCTGGCTACTCGGAAGGCTGAGGCGGAAGGATCGCCGGAGCCCAGCAGGTCGAGGTTGCGGTGGCCGGGAGCGGCCACTACACTCCTCTGGGCGACAGAGTGAGACTCCAACACACACACACACACACACACACACACACACACACACACACACAAGAAAATGTTTCTTCTAAACTGGGCTCGGTGGCTCAGCCTGTAATCCCGCGCCTTTGGGAGGCCGAGGTGAGTAGATTGCCTGAGCCCGTGGGTCCGAGACCTGCCTGGGCAACTTGGCAAGACCTCATCTCTACAATAAATCAAAAACTTAGCCGGGCGTGGTAGTGCGCGCCTGTAGTTCCACCTACTTGGAAGGCTGAGGCGAAAGGATCACAGGGGCCCAGCAGGCCCAGGCTGCAGTGGCCGGGAGCGGCCACTGCACTCCAGTCTGGGCAACAGAGTGAGACTCCAACTCAAAAAAAAATAAAAGAAAAAATTTTTCTTCCAATTCCATCCAGCCTGATGTCCCCTAACTTCCACTAGAATGCTTTAATCCATTTCTCCCAGCATGTGGAGTATCCCATTGCTGCCTCTTGTGTTTTGCACTCTTTTTATTCCACCTACCAAAATTCTTTTCCTCCTTAAAGTGCCAGCTCACACTCCCTTGCTCTGGGAGGTTTGCTGTTCTCCCTCTTCATGCTAAACCCCTAAAGCACACATTCTCTGAATAATATCTTTGACTCTTTTTTTTTTTGAGTTGGAGTCTTACTCTTGTCGCCCAGGTTGAAGTGCAGTGGCACACTCACGGCCACTGCAGCCTTGACCTGCTGGACATAGGCGATTCTTCTTCCTCAGCCTTCCAAGTAGTCCTTTAACTCTTAGTGAGTACTACCTTACTTGACTTCTTTTCCTCTCTGTGAACTACAGGCAATTCCCAGCATGCAATCGGGCACTATTTGGGAATTGGAAACTATTTCCCATAGAAACAATGTTATCAATAGTGATCAGGCTAGCAAAAAACATGCTCAATGATCTTTTGGGCATTGAGCTTCTTTGCTTGTTTGTTTTTTTGAGTGGGAGTCTCACTCTGTCAGCCAGACTGGAGTGCAGCCGCCGCTCCTGGCCACCGCAGCCTCGACCTGCTGGGCTCCGCGATCCTTCCGCCTCAGCCTTCCAAGTAGCTGGAACTACAGGCGCGTGCTACCATGCCCAGCTAATTTTGTTTGTTTGTTTTGAGTTAGAGTCTCACTCTGTCACCCAGACTGGAGTGCAGTGGCCGCTCCCGGCCACTGCAGCCTTGACCTACCGGGCTCTGGGGATCCTTCCGCCTCAGCCTTCCAAATTAGCTGGAATTACAGGCGTGCTACCACGCCCAGCTAATTTTTTTATTTACTGTGGAGATGAGGTCTAGCCAAGTTGCCCAGGCAGGTCTCGAACCTGCGGGCTCAGGCAATCCACTCATCTTGGCCTCCCAAGGCGCGGGATTACAGGCTGAGCCACCGAGCCCGGCCCCGGCTCATTTTTTGATTGATTGTAGAGATGAGGGCTCGCCGAGTTGCCCAGGCAGGTCTCGAACCTGCGGGTTTAGGCAATCCACTCACCTCAGCCTCCCAAGGCGCGGGATTACAGGCTGAACCACCGAGCCCGGCTGGCTTTGAGCTTCTTGAAAAACAGTCTCGCCGGGTTCAGTGGCTCAGCCTGTAATCCCGCGCCTTTGGGAGACCGAGGTGAGTGGATTGCCTGAGCCCGAGGGTTCGAGACCCACCTGTGCAGTGAGACCTCCTCTCTACAATAAATGAAAAAATCAGCCGGGCATGGTAATGCATGCCTGTAATTTCGGCTACTCGGAACGCTAAGGCGGAAGGATCGCCGGAACCCAGCAGGTGAGGCTGTGGTGGCCGGGAGTAGCCACTGCACTCCAGTCTGGGCGACCGAGTGAGACTCCAACTCAAAAAAAAAAAAGAAAAAAGAAAAACAGTCTCCTTGTACTTTTCAAGTACAGTAATTATGATCCATTGTGCATAAGGAAACGCCATGGAGATGGTGGCCCTCGGTTCTGGCTGCACCATCTTGCATAGCTTCCTCGTGGGCTGAATATCAGGCCAACCTCAGCTTCCTATCTGGTCCCAGCAGATATGGGGACTTTCTGGGAACCTGATTCATTGCACCAAAAGTGGCTTCAGAGAGTCACTGGGTCCAGTCTTGTGCTGCCAGGCAGGTCTAGGACAAGATGCCACAGACAGGTGGCAAAAGGTGTCAAGACACAGGGAGAGGCCGGCTCAGTGGCTCAGCCTGTAATCCCAGCACTTTAGGAGTCTGAGGCAAGTGGATTGCCTGAGCCTGCGGGTTCGAGACCAACCTGGGCAACTTGGTGAGCCCTCGTCTCTACAATAAAATCAAAAAATTAGCCAGGCATGGTAGCGCACACCTATAGTTCCGGCTACTTGGAAGGCTGAGGTGGAAGGATCGCCGGAGCCCAGCAGGTAGAGGCTGTGGTAGCCGGGAACATGCCACTGCACTCCAGCCTGGGCGACAGAGTGAGACTCCAACTCAAGAAAAAAAAAAGGAAAAAAAAAATGCAGCCGGGCTCTGTGGCTCAGCCTGTAATCCCGCGCTTTGGGAGGCCGAGGTGAATGGATTGCCTGAGCCTGCGGGTTCGAGACCCGCCTGGGCAACTTGGTGAGACCTCATCTCTACAATAAATCAAAAATTAGCCGGGCGTGATTGCACGCGCCTGTAGTTCCTGCTACTTGGAAGGTTGAGGTGGAAGGATCGCCAGAGCGTAGCAGGTCGAGGCTGCGGTGGCCGCGAGCGGCCACCGCACTCCAGTCTGGGTGACAGAGTGAGACTCCAACTCAAAAAAAAAAAAAATAACAAAACAGTGAGAAGCCACCAGCCCTGCTGGATACCTGATCCAGGGTTGACCCAGTCTGACAAGCAGAAGGGCCCTCCCAGCTCCTAGGGGGAGGGGTGGGACCCCTTGCCCTATTTTCTGGCCTAGAGGTAGTGGAGGCAGGCTGCAGAGAGACTCATGCATATTAGGCCCAAGTGAGCCTGGACATCTCCCCTAGACAGGGCTGCCATTTCACTGCCTGCCCAGGCCTTGGCACTCACTACCCTTTCAATGGTGTGAGGCTCAGTGATTGGCAATCCTTCCTGGTGCACTTCAGTCTGGGGACTCTTTCTCAGGCCACAGGAAGATACGGAGAAGCTCAGCACTTTGCCTGGGGCTGGATAGGCTACTGAGGTTTGAGTCTGGGTGAACTCCATTCTTTTTTTTTTTTGAGTTGGAGTCTCATTCTGTCGCCCAGATTGGAGTGCAGTGGCCACTCCCGGCCACCGCAGCCTCGACCTGCTGGGCTCCGGCGATCCTTCTGCCTCAGCCTTCCGAGTAGCCGGAATTATAGGGGCACACTACCACATCCGGCTAATTTTTTATTTATTGTAGAGATGAGCGCTCCCCAAGTTGCCCAGGCGGGTCTCGAACCCGAGGGCTCAGGCAATTCACTCGCCTTGGCCTGCCAAAGTACTGGGATTACAGGTTGAGCCACAGAGTCTGGCCTGGGTGAACTCATTTAACTTCTTAGTGCTAGCTACCCAATGCTTAAGCTAGCCTCATCAGCATCACCTGGGAACTTGTTAGAAATGCAGAATCTCAGCCCCACCCTCACACCTGCTCATTGAGAATTTGCATTTTAATAAGTTCCCCAGGTGATTCCTATGCGCATTAAAGTTTGAGAAGCAGAGTGGAATGTAGCCTAGATTTGCAGTCCAAGGACTTGGGGCACCAGTGGTGAATCCTGACCTTGGTCAGAATGTAAAAACCACAGAGGCAAGGCTGGCATGGATAAAAGCCAAGTTTCCTGCAGCTGAGTTCAGCCTTCTAAAACACCAAGAGGTGGAGTTTCTAGCAGTGATACAGGAGGAACTTCTATCATGTATATTTATAAATCAGGGACTACCTGTATTTGTATTTGTATTTATCTTATCTTTCCAGCTAGACTGTAAGGCAAAAAGGTCAGGGATCATGTTGCATGCATATGAGTGTATATAATGGAAGAAAAATGGTATATAGTGAATTATCACAGGCTCTGAAGTAGGCAGACCCACCTTCTGGGCCCAGCACATCTACTAACTTAATGTATGGGCTTAAGGATGCTACATGATTTCTCTGAGCCTCAGTTTCCTCATCTGTATTAGCACTGTAGTGAAAGCCCACCTCTCAGGATTGTTGAAGGATTAAGTGAATCAACATCCAAAATATACCTAGTAAATAAAAGGTACTTAATCAATAAACGGTCACTCACTTTATTTTGAGTTGGCATCTCACTCCGTCGCCCAAACTGGAGTGCAGTGGCAGCTCCCGGCCACCGAAGCCCCGGCTAATTTTTGATTTATTGTAGAGACAGATCTCGCCAATTTGCCCGGGTGGGCCTCAAACTTACGGGCTCAGGCAATCCACTCACCTCAGCCTCCCAAAGGCGCGGGATTACAGGCTGAGCCACCGAGCCGGCTATGGTCACTCACTTTTACTTGAGTGTTTCCACCCACCCCCACCCTCCAGTGCCTAGCCCCAGACCAGCATCTTTTACATGCTCGACAAATACTAGGTGAATGATCACAAGAATGGCCCTAAATACAGTGCATTTTAAATATATAACTCTGCCTTATTTATTTATTTATTTATTTATTTATTTATTTATTTATTTATTTATTGAGTCAGAGTCTCACTCTGTCGCCCAGGCTGGAGGGCAGTGGCACACTCCTGGCCACCTCAGCCTCGACCTGCTGGGCTCCGGCGATCCTTCCGCCTCAGCCTTCCAAGTAGCTGGAACTACAGGCGCGTGCTACCACGCCCGGCTGATTTTTTGATTTATTGTAGAGATGAGGTCTCACCAACTCGCCCAGGCGGGTCTCAAACCCGTGGGCTCAGGCAATCCACTCACCTCAGCCTCCCAAAGGCGCAGGATTACAGGCTGAGCCACTGAGTCAGGCTAACTCTGCCTTATTTAAATAAATAAGCTCTTGCCTGTAATTCCAGCACTCTGGGGGGCTGAGACCGGAGGATTGCTTGAAGCCAGGAGTTTGAGACCAGCATGGGCAACAATGTGAGACCCCATCTCTACAAAAATTAGCCAGGTGTGGTTGGCACGTGACTATAAGCCCAGCTACTCAGGAGACTGAGGTGCGAAAGTCTCTTGAACTCAGGAAGTGGAGACTGCAGTGAGCTATGATTGCGCCACTGCACTCCGGCCTGGGTGACAGAGTGAAACCCTATAAATAAATAAATAAATAGAAAGATAGATAGATAGATAGATAGATAGATAGATAGATAAAGCCTGAGTGACCGAGTGAAATCCTATAAACAAACAAATCAATTTTACTGTTCTCTTGCTATTTTTCCAAATATCAAAGCAAACCAACCTTGTTATGGAAACTTTCGGAAAACAGGAAAATATAATTGCTATAATACCACTACCCAGAAACATAACATGTTGATGCTAATGTTTTGGAGTATTTCCTTACACACACACAGAATATGAATATGAAGGTCATAATAATTAGCTGTTATTACTGTTTTTTTACACAAAATCTTGGTCTCTGAAGAAAAATGGGCGAGCTGGGTTTCTTTCTTTGCTAAGTGCTGCTAAGTGTGGGGGTTCTAGAAACCCAAGCCTTGAAACCAGTCAGACTGAGACATTTCCTTAGTTCCATGGTCAGCGGGCTACTCAAATCTCCAAATGATACATGCTGCACAGCCGTACTTTCAAAGACTATATGCAGAATAGAAAGTGGTGAAATCAGAACACATTTGAGTTGGTGACCAGTCAAACACAATCTATGTTTCAAACTCAAAGACATTTTTTTAGGGAAATAATGAGGAGTTGAAACGAGGGGTTAGGAGGCAAGTGCCTTTGAAACCTTAACTCTGGCTTTGTCTGCCACAAACCCTCTAAGCCTGGCAGAGTTTCCACTTTAATTGGGAGAGAGGGAGGAGGCACTTGAAATTGAGCACTAGACACATTCTTTCATTGATCTGGGGAGAGTAAAGCATGTTTAGGCAAACAGAAATCTCTGCAATCTCACGTTTACTATGCTGGTCCTAAAAGGAGTTGTCAACCTGAATGAGGCAGTGGCAAAGCCCTAAGACATCAGGCCTTCCAATAGCTGAGGATTTAGAAATCAGAATCTTTGTTAGACCTTGCTCAGCAGCCCTCAGGAACAATCCATTCAGATTCAGCCTGGGATTCTGGCAGCCTCTAGCCCCCACTTCCAAAACAATGTGGGGTTGTGGGCCACTGGTCTCTGTGGTTTTTCTCTGCCCAGGTCTGACCTCCAGGGTTTCATGATCTAGATAAATGCTGCTTCCCTTTCCTCCTTTGTCCAAATGTTTTTCTTGATTCTGGGGGTGCTTAGGTTTGAAGTAGGAAGGCATGATTTCAAATTTTCATTTCTGCCACTCATAATCTATATGAGGCCTTGGCTGTGACACTGAACCTCTCTGCTCCTCAGTTTCCACATCTGTAAAATGGGGATGATGAGACTACTTCTTTCCTTGGGTTCTTGTGAGGATTCCTTGAGCTAGCCTCCAAAAAGTGCCTGGACACCGGGAAGGTGTTCAATAAAGGAGAGTCAAACTGGAGTGTTCTTTCCTCCCCCTTTCTGATAA
>JAPVLO010003310.1:0-23767 GCA_027257055.1 Cephalopachus bancanus
CTGCCTGCCCCCGAGCAGGCAACAGAAGCCCCACGCGAGCCAGCAGCACAATCTCAGACACAGGAGATTTGGCAAAAATCCCTGCAGACCTTCCTTGAAGCCGACCTGTGTGGATCTCCTCTCAGGCCGGGCTGTGATGAGCTGTGCGGGCCGAGCGCCGGGGCGCCGGGAGCGCCGGGGCCGCGGGAGCCCTATTTTCTTTAATATATTAATTATAGTCACTTTGACATCTTTATTCAAAGTTTTGATATGTATGTTATATTTAGGAGTCACTAGTGACTATATTATCCCTTGATTATTTATCAGTTTTTCCTGTTTTTTCCAAATTTTGCAAAATAAATTGTAGAAGCTCTCTATAATGTTGGTGGTTTTTTCTGTGTTTGTTTGTTTTTAACTAGAAGCAATTACAAATGTGGTGGTTCACTCTTGTTCATGGGCATGATATGTATTCCTACAGCAAGGTCTTTATCAAAATAGCTGTTTCCTGGCTAAATTGTGACAACATCGCCAGCACTTTTCAGCTTCTTCTTTTCTTTTTTTTTTAAGAGCCATAAGAATCCAACATAAAAATGTTTTCTTTATAATTTTGTATTTAAAGATGTGGGGTACAATTCAGGGTTAGGTATACAAATGTTCGTTATGCAGGTACCCTTGTTGATGAGGTGTGTCCCCTCCTCCCCTCACAGATTCCCACTACTGCCAATCCTGCTTCCCCCCACACCCGGCTCTCAGCAGTTTCCCACTACTGCAGCTTCTAAAATCATGTTCCTGCTGTGTTTTGAACTTCTCAACTGGCAAGCCCACAAAACATTGCTGTCTGCTATGTCTCCAGGAATCTTGCATCTTTGGTTTGAGCCTAGGCTTAAGAAAAACAGCTATGCTTTTTTACAAGTTCTTCTTCTCAACTATCCTCCCTGAAATCTTAACTTCATCAGCCCTCAACTTCAATATATGTTATTTACATTCAGGGAGACTACCTCCTTGGACTTCACTTTCCTGGGTTGCTACTTAGAAAATGCCTACTGGGAGAATCCTATCTGAATGCGAGTTTTCTCTCATATTTTCCTTCTCACAAGGATTATATCACTATACTGTCTACTTTCCTGAAACTGAAAATGGTTGTTTCATATATTTTATTTAGTTTTATCATTACTTATGGTGAGAGGAAAAGACATACTATAAATTCTCTACAGGTCTTTTCTTCCATCTCATTTCTGTATTTTTCTAATGTCTTCAGGTTTAGTAATCTGGCTGTCACCAATCTATATTCCTTATAGCTATTGTATAAGAATTAGTAACTGAATTCTAATATACTAAATGATACAATTACTTTTAGACACTTTCACTAGAAGCTTAAGCTCACATCTGACTAATTTAACAATTTAGCAAACTTGAGAAAGTATTACATCTGTGAAAGCAAAAATTCTTTGGAAAATTAATCTTCAGCACATGGGAAATATTTGTAAAGCTAATTAATGAATAAAGAAGCAAAAAATAACAGATTGTGGTGCTAAAGGGGTTTCAGCAAAGACATGCATACCTAATTTTTACATGCAATAGGTGAGTCTAGTTAATGATTTTATATTTAGAGAGGGATTTATATTTGTAGTTAGATAAGAACTGAAACACAAGAAGAAATGAAAGAAGATTCAAGCTGCTAAACTCAGTAAAGGGGGAATTGCCTCTTCCTTTGCAGAAATAAAATGATTACAAGGGATGTTATGAGCAGTTGTACGTTAAAACATTAAATAACCAGATGAAATGAACAAATTCTTAGAAGATTCAAAGTAAAAAATTGACTCAAGAAAAGATACAAAATGTGAACAGGTCTACAAAACTAAAGAAATTGCACTGATAATTTCAAAACTTTCTACCTAGAAAATCTCATTACCACATGGCTTCACTTACCTATATTACCAAATGTTAAAATAAAAATCAACACCAAATCTTCACAAACTCTTCCAAACAACAAAAATGCATTGAATGCTTCCCAAGTTATTCTGCTCATTCTATGTCAGTGTTAGACTTACACCAAAACTAGGAAAAAGGCATCACAAGAAAAGAAAACAAAAGAGCAGAATCTTTTTTTTTTTTTTTTTGAGCTGGAATCTCATTCTGTTGCCTGGACAGGAGTTCAGTGGCCACTCCTGGCCACTGCAGCCTCGACCTGCTGGGCTCCGGCGATCCTTCCGCCTCAGCCTTCCAAGTAACTGATACTACAGGCACGCACTACGATGCCCGGCTAATTTTTTATTTATTGTAGAGATGAGGTCTCGCCAAGTTTCCCAGGTGGGTCTCGAACCCACGGGCTCAGGCAATCCACTCACCTCAACCTCCCAAAGCACAGGATTACAGGCTGAACCACCGAACCCGGCTGAGCCGTATCTTTTTTACACAGGTGCCAAAATTCTGAGAAATATGCTAGCAAATGTATTTCAGTTACACAAAAAAATGATGTATACATCATAACCAAATTAGATTTCTTCTAAAAATATGAGGTTGGTGTGACATCCAAATATCAGTCAACGAAACATACCATATTGTTTACATAAAGGACAAAACCCACATGATTATTTCAATAGACCAAGTAAAAGCAATTAACAAAATCCAATAAAAAAAAAAAAAGCTCAGCAAAATAGGAATAGAAGGATATTTTCTATCTATCAAAGGGCATAGATGAAAAAAACCCCACAAATTATATCATAATTGCTAGTGAAAAACAGGCTACTTTTCCTTAAAATCAGGACCAATACATGGATGTATACGCTCATGACTTTGATTCGACATTGTACTGAAGATGTATATCCAGGATAGACAAGAAAAATAAATAAAATACTTAATAAGTAAATAAAATGATAAAATATTTATTTGCAGATTGGCATGATCTGTATAAAGAAAATTGTAAGGAACACATGCACACATATACATATAATTATAGCTCATAAGTAAGTACAGAAAGGTTCCAGGACACAATAATATACAAAATTTAATTGTATTTCTGAACACTAGCAGTGAAGAATACGAAAATAAAATGTAAAAAACAATTCCATATACAATAACATTAAAAGAATAAAACACTTAGAAACAAATTTAGCAAAAGAAGCATAAAACCTACATATCACAAATGATAAAATATCATTAAAGGAAATTAAAGAAGATATAAGTAAATAAATGAAAAGACAACCAATGTTCATGAATTAGAAAGTTTACTATTGTTCAGATGATAATACTACCAGAATTAATCTACAGACTGGATACAATTCCTATCAAAATCCCCTACTTTTTTTTAAATCAGAAACTGACTTGTTGATCTTAAAATTAATATGCACAGGTAAACAATACAGAAGAGCCAAAATGGAACTCTGAAAAGAGAAAAAAGTTGAAAGACTCATACTTCTTGATTTCAAAGCTTACTACAAAGTTATAGTGTTCTATACTCTATGGTACTGGCATCAAATAGACATACAGATCAATGATACATAATTGAAAGCCCAGAAATAAACTCTTACACGTATGGTCAGCTGATTTTCAACAAAAGTGTTACAATAGTTAATTTTATGTGTTAACTTGACTGGACCATGAGGTGATAGATACTTGGCAAGACATTATCCTGGGTGTGTCCATATGAGATTAATACTTGCAACGGTAATCTGTGTAAAGCAAATTGTCCTCCTCAATGTGGGAGGGCCCATCCAATCCTTTGAAGACTTAAATATAATAAAAGGATGAAAAAGAGAGTATTTACTCTTTCTGTCAAATGGTCTTTGAGCAGGAGCATGGATCTTCTTAATTTCTCAACCAAGTCATCTTCAACAAAGCCTCCATGATCAACCACTGGGGAGAGGAGAACCTATTTAATAAATGGTGCTGGAAAACTGGATGATCACATGAAGAAGATTAAAACAAGACCCCTACCTACCCCCATACACAAAAATCAATTCTAAATGAATCAAAGACCTAAACATAAAACCTCAAACTCTAAGAACCTTAGAAAATGCAGGAGACACGCTTATGGAAATTGAACTGGCAACCAATTCCTGACCAAAACCCCCAGTGCCCATGCCATAAGAGATAAGATAGACAAGTGGGACCGCATCGAATTGACAAGCTTCTGCAAAGCCGAAGAAACCACTGAGGGAGCGGGGAGACAGCCCACAGACTGGGAAAAAAAATATTTGCCAACTGTATATCTGTCAAAGGCCTAACATCTAAGATCTATAAGGAACTCAAACGTGCTGAGAAGAAAAAAACAAAAAGCCTCATTACAAAGTGGGCAAAAGATATGAATAGACAACTCTCAGAAGAAGACATATGAGCAGCCAACAGATACATGAAAAAATGTCCTGCCTCACTAGTCATCAAAGAAACGCAAATTAAAACTACACTGAGATACCACCAAACTCCAGTCAGGATGGTCATCATCAACAACTCAGAAAACAATAGATGCTGGAGAGGATGTGGAGAAAGGGAGCACTCTACACAGTTGGTGGGAGGGTAAACTAGTACAACCTCTGTGAAAACAGTGTGGCGATTCCTAAAAGATCTAAAAATCAACCTTCCAGATGACCCTGCAATCCCCTACTGGGAATATACCAGAGGAGCACAAATCACTCTATGAAAAAGATACCCACACACACATGTTTATTGCAATATTATTCACAATAGCAAAAACATGGAACCAATCATGCTGCCCATCGAAAGACGACTGAATAAAAAATTGTGGTACATATACACAATGGAATATTTCACAGCCATAAAGAAGGACAAAATTGTGAATTTTACAGCAACTTGAATGGACTTAGAGGCTATAATACTGAGTGAGCTATCACCGAAACAAAGAACCAAGTATCACATATTCTCACTCATAAGTGTACCTTGAACAACTATCATAATACTGTAAGAAAAGAGATCGGCAGTAGCAGGAAGCTGTCATGGAGGGGCACACTCATCAACATGGTACCTGCATAATGAACATTTGTATACCTAATCCTGAGTTGGACACCATATGTTTAAAATTTTTTAAAAACCCAAAAACCTAAACCTTGAATTGGAGCTACAGCATTGATTTTCCTGTGTCACCAGCTTGCAGATCATGCAATCCAATTGCTAATAATAAATTTATCTTTCTCTCTCACGTGCATTCTCTCTGTCTCTTGATTGATAGGTTAGTAGATAGGTAGACAGATGATAAATAAATAGATAGATAGACAGATCATCTAGATATAGATATAGAACATTGATTGTCTCTGTTTCTCTGAAGAAGACTGTCTAATACATGATCATTCAATGGAGAAATAAGTTTTTATAGTTTTTTCATCAACTACTGTGACAACTACATATCCAAATACAAAATAATGCAGTTAGATCTTAGTTTCCTTTCATTCATAAAAATTAACTCAAAATAGATCAAAGACCTAATATAATACCTAACATTATAACACACTTTAAAACATAGATTAAGTATTTGCATTCTTGGGTTAGGTAATTGCCATGAGACCCAAAGTACAAGAAATAGCACCAAAAAAAAAAAAATTAGCTAAATTGGGTTTTTTTAAAATTAAAATACTTTATGCTTCAAAGCATAAAGAAATAAAAAAAAAAACAAGCCACAAAATAGAAATAATATTTGCAATTCATATATCTTATTGCACTACTATTTATAATATGTTAGCACTCTTAAAACTCAATAATAAGGACCAAATTTAAAAATAAATGAAGCATTTGAATATACACTTCTACAAAGAGGATATACAATTGGCCAATAAGCACAAGTAAATATGCTTCTTATCATTAGTCATTAAGAAAATGCAAATAAAAACTACAAGATACCACTGCATACCCACTCTTCTGATTTACAATCCAAAAAATGTACAATACAGGTGTTAGTGAGAATGTGGTGAAATTGGAACCCTCATGTATTACTGATGGAAATGAAAAATGATGCATTTTCGCTGAAAAACAGTTTGGCAGCTCCTAAACATTTAAACACAGAGAGTTATTACACAGCTCAACAAAACTTCACCAATAAGTACCAGAAGAGACCCCCCAAAAGGCCCAAAAGTTATTTATAAAAAGTTATATATCTATTCTTACATGTATAAACCTCAGTCACCTTCAAAATATTCTCTGTTGGATTTAGTACACCTATTGAAATGCTTTTCCCACTTCCCAAAACAGTTTTTGAACTCATCAATTTTGATGCCTTTTAGTGCGTCTGATTTTTGTGTTTGTTTCACCTCTTCCACATCAGCAAAACTTTTCCCTTTGAGGACTTTTTCATCTGGGGGGAGGTGGGGGAATCACTCGAGGTGACATCAGGTGAATAGGGAGGGTGAACCATGGAGGTCATGCCATTTTTGGTCAAAAACTACTCAACACAGTGTGAGCAGGTGCTGCATTGCCATGGTGGAAGAACCAATGTTTGCCACAAGTTGGGCTGTTTCTTCTGCAAATTGCGATGCAAACTTCTCAAAAACCTCTAGATAAAAACTTTAGTTGACTGATCCAGAGGAACAAACTCTGAGTGTACTACAGAGTCCACCCTACACAAGATAAATTTGGGGTTTTGGGGGGGGGGATTCCCAGAATTGAAAAGATGCTCACACAAAAATTTATAAGATGTATATGGCAGCATTACTTATAGTAGTCAAAAAGTGGAATAGTTATAGTAGCCAAAACTATTCAAATTTTCATTAATTGATGAATGGATAAACAATGTGGTATATTCATACAATGGAATATCATTGAGCCATAAAATGAATCAGTATTGATACATGGTACAACATGAATGAAACTTAAAAACATTATACGTAATGAAAGTAGTCAGACTCTAAAGATTAGAGAAATATTCTACAAAATATTTGACTAGTACTTCAGAAAACTTCAGGTCATCAAGATGAGGAAAAATATCAGAGATTGTAACTGCTGAAAGGAGCCTAATGAGACATGACACCTAAATGTAAGTGGTATCCTGATTAGATTTCAAATCAGAAAAAGAACGTTGGGTAAAAATGAAGGAAATCTTAATAAGGTAAGGATTTCACTTAATAACAATGTAGAACTATAAGCTAATTGTGATAAACATATCATGCTAATGTAAGATGTTACTAATAGGGCAAACTCTATATCCATCATCTTTACAGATTACTGTTTTTCTCTTACATTAAGTTTTAATTTTAATTTTTTATTATATAAATAAGCTAACAGAACTTTCCTTTCTTCTTCCTTCCTTCATTCCATCTTCCTTGTTTTTTTTTTTTAAATTTCTTATCATGAGGTCTATAAAGGTCTGAATACCAGGAGCATTGTCATAAACAAAGTTTCTTTCAAAAAGAAAAAAAAATAGTTGAAATTTTGAAAGATAGAAAAACAGATTTAACTTTCGATTAATTTTATTTAAATATTTCTTGTTAAGGATTATATTCTAGAAGCAATTTACAGAAAGAAACAAACACAAACAGGCAGTAAACATTAAAAAAGATTTACTACTAAAAGTGTAAATGACACTTAAAACAAGGTATTATGCACACACATATTAGCCAAGTTTGGGTTTTTTTTTTTTTTTAATGATAATACTCAGAAGAATTAGTCTGTGGAAAATCTTATTTTAAAGCAGATTTCCTCACTACAGAGATATTACGTAGTGCATAACATCATTCCTCAAAATTAGAATGTCTTTTGATTAACAAAACATGAATACATGCAAAGGAGACTACAACGTCATCTTGAAGAAGAAAAGGCATGATATATATGCATGTGAAAGTTGAGATGATACACAGGAAAATGGCAATAGAATATACTGATGGGTCACAGGCTCTCTTTTTTTTAATTTTTAATTTTCTGCAATACGCAATTTTCAATTTATGCAGAAAACATAAAACAATGATTTTTAAAACTGAATTTATTTGGACTTGATGCTGGAGATAGAAAAATGAAAGCAGAAGATGACTCATGCCTTTTCTAAGAAATAAACTTTCTTCACAGGGTTTTCCACATTTGTACCTCAGGAAACTCTCCCATGACTGCATTTTGTCTTCAGCAAGTGGAAGAGGCATGTGCAGCCACATTATAAGGAAGTGATCAGAAAAGTATATCAACTAATAAGCACCTTTACCAGAATTGCCCTAAAAGTAGTTATAATACTAAATTCTCTTATAAAATGATGCTGGGGAAGATTTCGAAAATGCTTGATAATTATTAGTGTAGAGAAATATTTTAAGCCTGAGAGTATCAATAATTAAGAAAAATAAGTTCCTTATACTATCTCTCTTTTAAAAAATGGCAAACCTTAAACATCCAATGCAATACTATACAAAAATGACTGACCATACTGGGAAACTATGGTGGGGGGAGGGAGATGGGATTAACAGTAGCAAATATCTGTCTGGGTATGGGGAAACATCCTATATCAACAGGGTGCCTGAATGAAACATAATTGTATACCTAACCCTTAACTGTATCCCACAACTTCACAATAAAAAAAAAAAAAAAAAAGAAATGGCAAACAGAAAAATCTAGAAATTACAGGATGGATTGATGAGAAGGATATTATATTGTACTTCAAACAGACTTTTTATTTTTTATTTATTTTTTATTTTTATGATTTGGAGTCTCACTCTGTTGCCCAGACTGGAGTACAGTGGCCGCTCCCGGCCACCGCAACCTCAAACTGCTGGGCTCCGGCGATCCTTCCGCCTCAGCCTTCCAAGTAGTCGGAATTACAGGCATGCGCTACCACACCCGCTGATGTTTTGATTTATTGTAGAGATGAAGTCTCACTGCCCACGGGCTCAGGCAATCCACTCACCTCAGCCTCCCAAAGGCGCAGGATTACAGGCTGAGCCACGGAGCCAGGCTCAAACAGACTTTTTAAACAGATTCCTAACAGCTTCCTCTTTAAATAAAGGTTCAACTGAGGTGAATAAAAAATGAGTTTAAAATTATCTCTATCATTAAAGTTGTGTATTATTCTCCAAGTTAATTGTCTACATGCCAGACATGTCATTTGCCATGTGATTTAATTTAAATTACATACTAGAATACTTAGAGGTTAAAAAAATTGAGTCTAAAGGTAGGATACATATTTGCAAGAGGATGAGGAAAAGATTTTTTTTTAAAAGGTGAACAAGTAAGTAGTGGTTTTCAATTGAAGAAAGGCAGAAAAGTTTTGGAAAAACAGAATTCCATCACTATGAGCTCCCACATTTAAATATATACTGCAATGGAAAGTTTTTATAATTCATTTCACAATAACACTTTTCAGATGACCAAGATCGTTCTCTCCCTAGAGAAGACAAGTTCTTTGAGGCACTGCCTTTAAAAAGCCCTGTGGGGATCATATTTATCACATCATGAAATTTCAGGTTTTTTTGAAAGAGGCATAATGGTGGCAAGCACAATTGCAAGATCACAATAAGTCCAAATCTTCGGGGACTGTGCTATGTGACATCATCTATTCAGTATGACTTATATCTGTGAAATTTTCATGCCAAGTTTCTCTCCCTGAGTAGGAACAATCTTGCCATTCTTCCTGAGTTCTCTCTTCTCTGCGTAAGCAGGAGCACAAGTGCCCCCACACACACAACACACACACACACACACACACACACGTGCCCATGCACACACACATGCTCACACATGCATAGATGACAAAACTGGCTTGTTGAAAGGGAGGGGAAGGTGTCACACTACTCTGTAGGGAAGACATAGAATGGTGGGAAGACACATCATATTTCGTTCCCTGGGGTTCACAGATATGTCTCCAGGGAATGGGATGGTTTTAAATGCTCAGAGTACAAAGTCCCGATATCCAGAAGCCTCTCGAGCACACTTGTATCCTGTCCCATCCTCAGACAGAAAGGGTTTCTGGGACTCAGTGTTCACTGAACCTGCTTCAGGATCAAGTGAGTCAGCTCCAACCTTTTCCTGTCTCTGTGAGTTTTCATGAGCATTCAAAGGCAATTTGAGAAAAATATCAGAAATAGTTTCTTCCTCTGCATGAATCATTATTTATTTACTGATTAGTGGTTTATAGGGCAAGACCAAGGCAGAAATCTTCAGGCTTAGAAGGAAATAAACATCTTCATAGAGCCCCCCTTCCTGCTATGGCATGTCTCAGAGGAACATGTGACCCCTAGGATGTCAAAACATAATGTAGGTTCCAGACTTCTCTTAGTCCCACCCATTCCCTGTCACACTAATGGGAAGTGGGTGATGTCCTGGCTCATGGTATCCAACTGAAAGGGGCATAAGGGCCATGGATATACCTGCTGCCTCCTTTTACAAACGAAGGAGGTGAAGCTCGAGGTGTTATGCAATTTTTCCTGTGATCTGTCTTTCATTTCTTCTTTTGAGAATCACCTGCCCCTACTATATCCGAGGAATACCCTTCGGTTAGCAAAGTGAGGGACATTAGGGCTCCTTTTTTTTTTGTTGCCACGTTAATAAGTGTCAAGCAAAAGTCCTATAATTGTCTGATAAGGATTTTGTTACTATTTCTTCTGATAGCAGAAAAGTCCATAACAATGCCAGGCAAGCCAGATAAGATTTTCCTGATTGGTCTTCCAGGCTTACTCCCAGGATGGTTGTCTTATCCTAGGGAAACTCTTAATCAGATTCTAGAGTAAGATTTTTATTTATTAAATTGGGGAGTGGGGGCAAAGTCCTGACTGGTGGAAGATGTCCTACTACAAAAGCAATTTCCTTCATGCACATGTACTTGGCAACATATGCAGCAAAAACTTTTGATTTTAAGACATAAACAAAATTAAATCATCTTTATTTGCATTTATTTAAAGACACTTTTGAGAAGCAGTTTTAAAAAAATGTGGTGTTCTTACATTTTAAACACACTAAAACAGAATCTTGTCAGTGTTTGTAACACTGTCATGCTATACTCATTCCTGTTTGAAAATGTTTTAAAATTGTTGCTACTCTAAGATCACAAAAAGACACTTCTAATTTGTATTTTGGGAAGTTTGTTTTGCTCTTTCATATTTGAATCTAAAACCTAAGTTTATTTTTATGTAGGGTGTGTGGTAGAGGCCATATTATCATTTTTTGCATGAATAGTCTTCTAACCCAGCATTGCATTACTTATCAAAACATCAGTGCCATCTCTGTCAAAGATTGTGTGTGGGGTGTGTGTGTGTGTGTGTGTGTGTGTAAGTATTTCTGGATTGTGTGTGTGTATTTCTGGATTGTTGAATTAGCCTCGCTGTGTCATTGGTCCATTTGTTTATCCTTCTTCCATTGCTATATTTACTTAATTACTGTGGTTTTGTAATGTCTTGATAGTCAACAGAGTAAGTCCTTCTATTTATTTTCGTTTCTCAGGATTTTCTTGGCTATTCTGGAACTTTTGCATTTTCATGCACCATTTAGAATAAAATTATTAACTTTTACCCATAAAAAAACCTGCTGGTATTTTTATTTAAATTTCATTGAAAGCATAGCTCAATTTGAAAATATTTTAAAAATTTTATAAACTATCCGAATACAATTATGTTAGTGTGTGTTTATATAATATATATAGATATATATGCATATGTATATATATAAAGAAGATATATAGGTATATATGTATACCTTCTTAATTTTGTACATTGACCTTGAATACAGAAATTTTGTAAATTCATTTCATTTCAATAGTTCACTTATTGAGTTTAACAACTTTTTGCATATACAATTGTGGTATTGTGAATAGTGACATTTGATATTCTTCATTTTAATTCTTTAATTCCCTTTATTTCTTTTTGACTTATTGCTGGCTAGTTCTTGAGTCAATATTAAAAAAATAATTGGTGTTAGCAGAGCACCTTAGATTTATTTTCTAAGTCAGAGAGAAAACTTTTAACTTTTTATCATTAGGTTTTATGGATACTTTTTTCAAATTAAGGAATTTTTCTTGCAGTCTTTTTGTAGACAATAAATTCTACATTTTATTTTATTGGTGGAATTTTCTTTTCATTATTGTTGTATGGTATCTTATTAATAATAATTAATTATTGTATTGTACAGTATTATGGCTTGTGAAATGATATTAAGATTGGTACTACTGAGGCAGGCATAGCTAGCATAGTTTAGATAGAGATAGAAAAGGGTTCCAAGGGAAGGTGCAAATTATATAAATGAGGAAGAGGATGGCCCAACATACAGACACCTTATTATGAGGAAATAATTCTCCCAATAATCATCCTTCTGAGCAGGCACACCAAACCCAACATTGGAATGAGGGGCAACTGGCACAGTCAATCACAAAGGCTATAAACAAAGGCAATAGGGAGTTACTCAAGACACGAGGCACAGGCTCTAAGAGGAGACTTAATTAGACAGTAACTTTTCCTATTATCTCAAAAATTCCTTGTGAGACAAGCTTAAGAGTTAAACAGTAAAAATTGAAACTTGTGATCAATAGCTATTGTAACCCATGTAGCTCACAAATCTTAACTTAGAAAATAGGTTGCTTAATCATCAATTTTGGACGGTATATAAAGCTTTCTGCTAACAGCAAGCCTATATCCTATCCCTTAGGGCACCCGCATTCTCTCTTGAATATGTTTCTTTTTTCCTCTCTATTAAACAGTTCTTTAAAACTCTATTTGTGACTTGCTCTGAAATTCTTTTCCAAAGGGAGGCCCAAACTTTACCTGTAAAACATCCAGTTTTATACTTAATCCTGAATTGTACTCCTTCTTTAAGATAAAATATATATATTTTTTAAAAGGCTGGTCTTCCAGCAAGATGGCGATGGGGCAGCATGGTCTGTGAGATCCTCTGCAAAGAGAATACCCATAAAACCCTAGCCCTCTCCCATGGGCTGCAGCTCCCATTTTCCGCAGCCTACTCTTCACAGGGAGCTCACCCACCCTGCCACCGCCACCCCTATGGCTACGCAGACATCACGGCAGTCTGGGCTGCTCCCGCAATCGTGGATGCCACCACTGTGGTGAAATTTCCTGGCCATGCCTGAGGCGACCCACAACTTCAGACCGTGAAGACCCCACCAGCAGGATCTTCTGAGATCGCTGCTGCCCAGCTGCTGCTGCCGCCACTGCCACGCCATGCCCCTTGCCCAGAGACAGGCCTGTGGAGTTCCCCCATGTATGGGGAAGATGCCGCCACTGGTCGCGGATCCATAACTGGCTCACTCGCCTCTGGACTGCAGCTGTGAGATAGCACCACCTGCTGGGGATCCAAAGGGAAACAACACAAAACGGGAATGACAGAGGCTCTTCTCTCTTGATAAATAGACAAAGCCAGATCTCAGTAACAGACTGTGCAGGGGACCCATATCTGAACTGTTCTTCACAGCAGGCCGGGGGCAACTGACCCTAACTGTGAATAATTCTACCAGCCTGCAAAGGCAGCTAGAAATCAGAGCTGAAAGGACATTACTTAAAGGAAAAGTCTCAGAGTGTGCTTGGTTGGTTCTGTTAGTCTACTGACTTTATCCCTCCCGGCTCCTTTTTTCTTTTTTTTTTCCCTTTTTTCCTATTTCTCTGCAAACCCCATCTTTGTATAGAGGAATAGCACACCAAAAAGGGAGATTGGTCAGCATGTACATTAGCATCACTTTTGTTTTAGTTTTTTATATGGTTGTTGGTTAGATTTCAGTCATAGTTATTGTTTGTTTATATTTGTTTCAGTCTTTTGTCTCTTTTCACTTACCAGTTGGTACACTCATCTGTTTTCCTGCTCACTCCTATTTTCTCCCCCCTCCCCCCCCATGCCTGCTCCTTCTCTTCCCCCTGTTAACCTCATTTTGCTTTCAGGGAGTAAACCTACAACCCCACGCATAGACAGACTCCAAGGCGTGGGGAAATGGGTTTCAGATTATCCCTACACCTGTTGGTGGATACCGGGATCTGCAGAGAGATTTTGAATCCCCTCCCCCCTTAATTTCCCCAAACTACGAAAAAGGGCTCCCTCAACCTATAGTTCAACTCTAGAACTGAACAAAGCAAGAGGAAATACATTAGGAAGAATAGGAATTGAATAAACAGAAGTAAAAGCAACCCCTCCACCCCTGAATAACAGAATTAAAGAAGATGGGAAGTGGAGGAAGGGAATAGTAGGGAGAAAAAAAACTCCACAAATGAAGAAAAGCCAAAAGAAGAATATAGGGCTCACACAGACTCCTAGGAGGTCAGACACTGAGAAAACAGACTTTGGAACATAAACAATGAAAAGACCCCAGAATGATGGTCACAAGCAACAAACCCAGACATCAAGACATTAATAGAGAGAGTAAAAAATTTGAGGAGAGACAAGTGGGAAAAAAGGAAGGAGCTGATGACAGAAATAACAGCAGTAAAGAATACTGTGATGAAAATAAATAACAAACTAATAAGCATGGAAAGCAGAATTAGCCAAGCAGAAGAAAGAATCTCAGAACTTGAAGACCAAAATACAGAACTAACCCAAACTGTCAAAAACATAGAAAGGAAGCTTAAAAAGACAGAACAAAACCTTCAGGAGATAAATGATTACTTCAAGAGACCAAATCTAAGAGTAATTGGCCTTTCTGAGGCAGAGAGAGAGTCAGAGGTCACACTGGAACACACATTTCATGAAATCATTCAAGAAAACTTTCCTCATCTCATCAGTGATGCAAAAATTCAAGCACAAGAGATTCAGAGAACCGCTACAAAATAACAAATGAGAAGACCAACTCCCAGACACATAATAGTTTGCCTAAACAGGAGCTATAAAATAAAAAAAAATACTAAAGGCAGCAAGAGAAAAAGGCCAGACTAGCTTCCAGGGAAGACCAATAAGAATAGCAGCAGATTTATCTACAGAAACCCTCCAGTCTAGGAGAGCCTGGAGCCCTATCTTCAAAGTTCTAAAAGATAAACAATTTCAACCAAGAATAACCTATGCAGTCAAGCTAAGCTTCATTAGTGACGGAGAGTTGAAATCTTTCCCAAATATCCAATCCCTAAGAACCTACGCTGCCACCAGATCCCCATCCACAAGAAATACTTAAGAAAGTACTGAACACAGAAGAAAAGGAAAAAAGAACAACAACATTCTTCACAAGAGTACAGGAAGAAGATTAAAGACACACATGAACCAACTCAAAAACCAAAAGAAAGACAACAAACAAACAGGAACAACAATCTGTAAGAACCTTATGACAGGGATCAACTCTTCCATTTCAATAATTAGCCTAAATGTGAATGGACAAAATGCACCACTGAAAAGGCATAGAATGGCAAATGGATAAAATAGCACCAGGCAACAATCTATGGCCTTCAAGAGACTCACCTCACTAGAAAGGGGCCCTCACAGACTCAAAGTAAGAGGATAGGAAACAAATTTTCGGGGAATGGAACACAAAAGAAAGGAGGAGTCGTGATATTCATTTCAGAGAAAATACCTTTCAAGCTTTTAAAAAACTAAAAAGATGCAGAAGGCCACTACATAATGATAAAAGGTTCAATCCATCAACAACAAATATCCATCTTAAACATATATGCACCCAATATAGGAGCACCAACTTTCATAAAGCAGCTTCTATGTAAACTCAAAAAAGATATCAACTCTAACACCATCATAGCTGGGGACTTCAATACCCCACTCACAGCCCTAGACAGATCCAGGACAAAAAATCAGCAACAAGATCTGGAACCTCAATGTGACTCTTGACCAAATGGACTTAATTGGTACCTACAGAACACTCCATCCAACGACCACAGAATATGCATTCTACTCATCACCACATGGAACGTACTCTAAGATCGACCACATATTTGGGCCATAAAAAAGCATAAAAAATTTAAAAAGGGCTGAAATTTTACCATGCACCTTCTCAGCCCACAGTGGAATAAAAATAAACATTAGCACCAACAAGGCCCCCCCAAAACACACAAAGACATGGACACTAAACAGTAGATGCTAAACAACTCCTGGGTCAACAATAAAATCAAAATAGATATTAAAAGATACCTGGAAACAAATGAAAATGAAAAACACTTAAAAATCTCTGGGACGAAAAGCTTAGTAAGGGGGAATTCACATCCCTACAAACGCACGTGAAGAAAATGGAAGGCTCACAAATTAACAGCCTAACAAGCCACCTAAGGAAGCTGGAAAAGCAAGACTACCAAAACCTTAATTTCAGCAGAAGAATCCAGATCACCAAAATAAAAGCCAAATCCAGGGCGTAGAAAACAAAATGATAATACAAAAATCAATGAAACAAAAAACTGGTTCTTTGAAAGGATAAACAAGATCAAAGGTCCCCTAGCTAGAATGACCAAGAAAAAAAGAGAAAAAGCCCAAATAAGCACAATCAGAAACACAAAAGATGAAATTACATCTGACCCTGAAGAAATACAAAAGATCATTCGAGACTACTATGTACACTTGTATGGAAACAAACTCGAAAAACCCTTTAAAGGGAAAAGGAAGACTTCTGACATCACACAACATGCCTAGTGTGAAACAAGAAGAAAATTTAGATGCTAAATAGACCAATAACAATCAAGGAAATTGACCATGTAATAAGAAAACTACCTACAAAAAAAAGCCCTGGGTCAGATGGCTTTTTGGCAGAATTCTAGAAGACATTTAAGGGGGAGCTGATACCAATCCTACTGAAGGTATTCCGGGTGATTGAGAAAGATGAAACTCTCCCCAAATCATTTGTTCAATATAGTATTGGAAGTTCTGGCTAGAGCAATGGAGAAGAGAAGGCAATTGGGGTATCCAAATAGGAAAAGAGGAAGTCAAGTTATCTCTCTTTGTAGACGACATGATTGTGTACCTTGAAAACCCTAGAGAATCACATTGATACCCAAGCTAGGTAAAGACCCAACAAAGAAAGAGAACCACAGGTCAATATCTCTGATGAACATAGATGCTAAAATTTTCAACAAGATCCTAGCAAACCGGGTTCAACAACACATCTAAAAAATCATCCATCATGACCAAGTATGCTTCATCCCTGGAATATAAGGCTGGTTCAATATTCGTAAAACCATAAATGTAATTAAATACATCAACAGATGTCAAAACAAAAACCACATGATTATATCATTAGATGCAGAAAAAGCTTTTGATAAAATCCAGTACCCCTTCTTGATAAAAACCCTTGAACATCTAGGCATACATGGAACATATCTCAAAATAGTAAAAGCCATCTATGAGAAACCCAAAGCCAGCATAATCCTAAACGGACAAAAATTGGAATCATTTCCCCTGAAAACTGGATGCCCACTCTCACCCCTCCTGTTCAATATAGTATTGGAAGTCCTGGCTAGAGCATCAGAGAAGAGAAGGCAGTTGGGGTATCCAAATAGGGAAAGAGGAAGTCAAGTTATCTCTCTTTGCAGATGACATGATTGTGTACCTTGAAATCCCTAGAGAATCTGTCAAAAACCTCCTTACAATGATAAAGGACTTTGGCAAAGTCTCAGGATATAAAATAAATGTGCAAAAGACAATCACATTTCTTTATACCAATAATAAACAAACAGAAACCCAAACAAAATGCACAATTCCATTCACAATAGCCCCCCCAAAAATGAAATATCTCAGCATCTCCCTAACCAGAAACCTGAAAGACCTTTATAATGAAAACTACAAAACACTGCTCAAAGAAATCAAAGATGACACAAACAAGTGGAAAAATATCCCATGCTCATGGATTGGGAAAAATCAACATTGTGAAGACGTTCATCTTACCTAAGGCAATCTACCCATCATTTAATGCAATACCCATCATATTAACAGCAACATTCTTCTCAGACCTAGAAAAAGAGGAATTCATATGGAAACACCAATGATCAAGAATAGCCAGAACAATCCTCAGCAAAACAAAAACAAAAACAAAGCAGGTGGTATCACATTATCAGACTTCAAACTTTACTATAACGCTACAATCATCAAAAGAGCTTGGTATTGGTACAAGAACAGGCTATAGACCAATGGAACAGAATTGAGATTCCAGAAGCAAAACCTCAATTTCTCAACCAACTCATCTTTGACAAAGCCTCCACCACTTACCACTGGGAGAGGAGAACCTATTCAGTAAATGGTGCTGGGAAAACTGACTGACCACATGTAGAAGAATCAAACAAGACCCCTATCTATCCCCACACACAAAAATTAACTCTAAATGGATGAGAGACCTAAATGTAAAACCTCAAACCATAAGATCCTTAGAAAATGCTGGACACACCCTGATGGAAATTGGAACTGGTATGCAATTCCTGAACAAAACCCAAAACCCACAGGCCATAAGAGATAAGATAGACAAGTGGGACCTCATTAAACTGACAAGCTTCTGCAAAGGCAAAGAAACCATCAAGAGAGCAGGGACAGCCCACAGACTGCAAAAAAGTATTTGCCAACTCCAGGTCTGACAAATACTTTACATCTTGGATCTACAAGGAATAAATATGCTGAAAAGAAAAAAACAAACAACCCCATTATAAAGTTGGCAAAAGATATGAACAGACTCTTCTCAAAGGAAGACATCTGAGCAGCCAACAGACACATGAAGAAATGTTCAACCTCACTAATCATCAAGGAGATGCAAATCAAAACCACACTGAGATACCATCTAACTTCAGTCAGAATGGCAATTATCAATAACTCTAAAAATAACAGTTGCTGAAGAGGATGTGGTGAAAAGTGAAGCTTCTACACTGTTGGTGGGAGTGCAAACTAGTGCAACCTTTGTGGAAAGCAGTGTGGTGATTCCTAAAAGTTCTGAATATCAACCTCCCATATGACCCTGCAATCCCCCCACTAGGAATATACCCTGAAGAATTCAAATCACTCTATCAAAAAGATACCTGCACATGCATTGTTCACAATAGCAAAAACCTGAAACCAACCATTCTGTCCATCAAAGGAGGGTTGGTTAAAAAACGTGGTACATATACACAATGGAATACTATGCAGCCATAAAAAAGAACAAAATCATGAATTTTACAGCAACTTGGATGGAACTAGAGTCTATAATACTGAGGGATCTCTCACAGAAACAAAGATCTGAGTATCACATGTTCTCACTCATATAGTGGACCTTGAACATCTGTCATAATACTATAAAAAAAGGACTGACAGTGGTGGGATACTATGGGGGGTTTATAGGGAGGGGAAGGAAGGTGGGTCTAATGGTAGTCAATATCTGTCTGTGGATGGGGAGACACCCCTTATTAACAAGGGTGCCTGAATGATGCACATTTGTATACCTAACCCTTAACTGTACCCCACAATTTATAAAAAAAAAATATAAAATAAAATAAAAAGACAGAAGCTGAATGAACAAGATGAGAGGTCCAAATTAAAAATGTAAGAGGTTACAAAAATGCAAGCAATCTCCAATGATAATACAATTTTTATCCAAAAAAAGAAAAGAAATTATTTTCTGCAGTGTAGTCTAAAACCCGCAGAGCGACTACACCCCACACCACCCATCACTACCAGTTTCTGTTTGCCTGAACCTTATTTTCCATTATTTCATTTTTAACATTTGTGTGTGTGTGTGTGTGTGTGTGTGTGTGTGTGTGTGTGTGTGAAAGAGAGAGAGAATTTATGTTTAAGTAATTTAGATATGACTCATAAGAATTTTATAACTTCATTTTCTTTTGTGCATCTAATATGATTAACCCTGTCATTTAGTATCTTATAATTACATATAATGTCATAATAATTGTACATAACATATGTAGACAAATATACTAGCTTATTTTGAATTTTTATTTACCAAAATTTTATTTGATATTTTCTCTCTCTCTCTCTCTCTCTCTCTTTTTTTGTCTGCTGCCTATGGTTGAATTGGCAATACTTTTAAGTTTGTTTTATTTACCTTGTGATTTTGGAAACTATACATTCTGTTTATTTTTTTTGAGTCTCATTAATTGATAATATCCAATTTTAATAAATTATTTTAACAAATTAAAAATTATCTTTGTCTCAATTCTTATCAGGAATCTTAGCATTCTTTACTCCTCAAACATCTCCCTTCCTCTGTTTACTTATCATTTTTAAAATAGATAATTTTACTTTTCAAAACACCAAAATAATTATTTCGTAGCCTGTTATTTATAAAATTCAACAATACTTTTTTTCCAACTAGAAGGGGAAAAAAAAACAGAATTAACTTTTGAAGGGCAGGCCCCTTTTAGTACAGTCTTCCCTTGCTAGGTAAGTGCTCTAGGAACCCATAAGCATCTGTGTATCAGTTAGCATTGTTGTCAGAGTCTGTTTGACTTCAGTTTATTTATTCTTTCAGAGTTTCTATCAATGTGTTTGCCCATTTTTTGATTTTTTAGTGTACCTGTCCACACCGTGCTGAGTGTTTGACCAAAAACAGACAGCATGATCCCCCATGCCCCAACTTTACTTTTCACTCAAACTTGTGCTGAGTGACTTATTTTTTGTTTCCCTTGATGAAAGAAGTTCCCAAAGGGAAATGTCTTGCCAATGTGGAAGAAGTGAAACAAAAAACGAAAGAAGTACTGCGGGGGGCGAGCCTCTGCAAGTTTTGGGGAGAATAGGAGGTCCCTTGTGGCAGCTTCGGCGATTATTCTGGAGAAATAAAGAAAAGTGGGAGAAAGAAAGAGACTGGACTCTGTCTAGTGCAGAAGCCGATTCTGTAGTAGGGATAGATATTAAAAGAAAGAAAGATGGAGGGATAGATATAAAGAGGAAGAAAGAGAAAGAAAGGAAGTGGACAACTGTTCAGTGAAATGAGCAGAAGCCGTTTATTGAAAGTTATAGCAGGTATTTATCCCCAAATTTTAGACAGACACGCTCACAAGTCTTTCACGTGAGCACAAAGCCAGGTGCAGGAAGGGTGTCCCCCACCCACCAGATGCTTAGGTGTGAGGAGGGACAAACCCCAAACCCCAAGACTGTCTTATTGTTCCCTTTGCTAGTTAATGCTCTTCAAAAGCAGTGCAACAATCCCTACTAGCCTAATGATGTTCTGATAATCAATAACTTCTAAAGCTCATGCAATACCCATGATGACTAACTTAAACTTTATTACCTTTCTATTCTATGCTAATACTACTTACACAACGCTACGGAAGCTCTTAATTATAGCTTAAGCCAATTCCTAAAGAATGTGGCCCAGTCCAAAGATCACACTGGGCTCTGCAGGATGTGGCCCAGTCCAAGGTTCACGGTGGGCCACCTTTTGGAACAATAGACTACAATCTCTTAACAAGATGGCTATTCTAAAGTCCTATATATCTATCCTAATTTCTATGAAAGTTTCTAATTCCTAATCCTAATATATAAAGCTGATCAGCAGCAGCAAAGCTTCTAAAAATAAAACCCAAATATAAACTGTAAATGTACTAAGGCCAAAACCACAATAGTAGAAAATGGAGACAGTGAAATTTCTAAAGTTAACTGTATTCTTATTAAACCTCAAAATATCATGATTGATCATGCTTGAACTAACAAGGTTCCCTGACATAGCATGACCTATTCTACAATACTTTCTATGAATAAAATAAATTCAATTTCTATAATAGGTAGAAAAAAACCCTACACTAACTGTAGCTAAAGCCGGCCTAAAAGAATGCAGCCCAGTCCAAAGACATGCTGGGCTCTCAGGAATGTGGCCCAGCCCAAACTCTGTGCTGGGCCATTTCTGATAACTCTAGATAGTCATTTATACCATTAAAAAGCTGAAAACAGCTCTCTATAAGTATATACTAATTCTACAAATATACTTTTAAATCTTATAAAGAAGCTTGTACCATATAAAAGGCTCCCAAATGTGACCTGAATTCGAATTATATCTAATATCTAAGCCAAAATCGCAGTTTATGGGAAACAGGAACAATGGGTTTCTAGAGTGAGCCATGCCTGTCACAGTCACAGAGCCTTCAGCTAAGATCAGCAGAGTTCCTTTAGGTTACTTGTGCTGCATGGTAAAAGGAGGAGGAAAATGGGGTCAACAGCTCCCGAACACATCCTAGTGGTCTCGGGGTCCACGGCCCTCCCTGATCCCTAATGCTCAGTGGGCCTCTGTGGCCAGCTCCCAACAAAGTACTAAAAGGCATCAAAATTGATGAGTTCAAAAGTCATTTTGAGCAGTGGAAAAAGCATCGCAATAGGTGTATTGCATCAAATGATTCTATAGGTGACTCATTCATATTCTGTAGGTGACTCAAGCTTAAATATGTAAGAATAAATACACAATTTTTAAAAAATAAATTCTGGGTTTTGGGAGATTCTTTCTAGAATAGTGCTAATATTGCTTTTATATATTTATTTACCTCCGGGTTCACTTTTATTCTTTTTGAGGAATATAGTTTAATAGTATGTTGAGGATCAGTATATCCTCTGCATCCTTATTATTTGCATATCCAATACTGTCTTAGTTTGCTGTCATTCACCCAAGAGAGTTTTAAAAAATTAATCAGATGAGATAAATTTTAAACTCATGTTAGTCATGCAATAAATGCACAATTAGAGTACTGTTATGAAAAATGTCAAGAATATGGTGAGAAGAGAAAAAGAAAAAGATTCTGAAAGGACAGGTGAGAAACAGAAGATAGTTTGATTGACTACAATATTCATTTAATAGGGGTTTCAGAAGATTGAGACACAATAAAATACAGAGCATGGAAAACAATTGTCCAAGAAAAAATGGTTAGTATTTTACATTTATTGAAAATTTATTTTTCATTTATTTTATTCTATTCTCAAAGTATGTTTTTGATCTAAAGATTCATGCCATCTTCAGTTATAAAAAATTCAAATTTCTTAGGTGAGCATTTACTTTTAGTATACTCATTAAATTAAATGGATGTTTTAGCAGTTTAAAACAGGTTACTCTCCACTTTGGATCCATTTGGTAAAGTCTCTTCAAATATTGTTTCTTATTTTTCTCCATTCTTTGGCTCAGGAAACTTTATCATATCTAAGTTTAACCTCTCAATCAATTATTCATGTCTGTAAACTGTATTTTAAAACCTCTTTGCTTATCAGATTTAAAATCTGAGAGAATTTCTTCAGAGATCTTTCAATACGCAACTTACTTCTTTTAATGTTAGGTCTGGAAACTATTATTTTTTCATTTTTTAAAAATTGTGTGCTAATTTTCTTGTTACAAGGTTCTGTAATTGATCTATTTTTATACACTAATTGTGTTTTCATGGTTATTTTGGTTTTTTTCCTTTTATGTAGCATTTTAGAAAATATTGTCTTCAATAATCTATTAGAAAATTCTAATGTTTCTTACATTCTTTGGAAGGTTGTGTTATACGTTTAATTGCATCTTGAATGGAGTTAAAATTTCACCAAAAATGTTCCAGTTTTCTTTGTTTCTCCTTTTTAGCATGAATTTTGTGTGTTTTTTAAGGCAAATTTTGAGTAGAAAAGTTTTTGTTTTTATTAGTTTCCTTTCTCCTCATTTTGTGGTTTTCAGTTTTTATTATTCTTCACCTGGCTCCATGGGCCCCTTATACAAAAGCAGATCTTATAGTAGTTTCTCAGCCTCTGTTGATCAAATTATAGAGACAGTAAGCATGTTAACTTCTTGAAAGTCACCTTATCCAGTAATCCAACAGCTGTTTTAAACCTTCTTTCATGAGCCCAATCCAAACGCTTAGCTTCAAGTAATCACAATGGTACCCATTTCCCAATAACTTGTCTTGACTCCATATAATCTGAGTCCCAGGGATAACTCTCTGCTTTCATACTCGGAGCATATTACGTTATGTATCTATTTATTTCAGTGTATAAGGGAGCTGTCCCATTTTAAAATCTGTGAGATTTCTATTTTATA
>JAPVLO010003311.1:0-23609 GCA_027257055.1 Cephalopachus bancanus
TTTCTCTTTTTTTCTTGATCAGTCTAGCTAGGGGTCCATCAATCTTATCCTTTCAAAGAACAAGTTTTTTGTTTCTTTTTTATTATTATTATATTTTTGTCTTCTATGTCCTATATTTGGGCTTTTGTTTTGGTGATCTGGATTCTTCTGCTGAAGTTAGGTTTTTGGTGATTTTTCTCTTCCAACTTCCTTAGGTGATGTGTTAGGCTATTAACTTGTGATCTTTTCATTTTCTTCATATGTATTCATAAAGATATGAATTATTCTTTTAGTACTATTTTCATGGTATCCCAGAGGTTTTGTTTAGATATTTATTTTCATTTGTTACCAGGAATCTTTTCATTTCTGTTTTGATGTCCATGTTGACCCAGGAGTTGTTCAGCATCATACTGTTTAGTGTCCATATCTTTGGGGGTTTTTGGGGGAAACTTTGTTAGTACTGATATATATTTTTATTCCACTGTGGTCTGAGAAGGTGCATGGCAGTTTTTCAATCTTATGAAATTTGTTTATGCTTGATTTATTGCCAAGAATGTGGTTGATCTTAGAGGTCAATGCATGTGATGATAAGTAAAATGTGTATTCCATGGTTGTTGAGTGAAGTGTTCTGTAGGTATCTATTAAGTTCATTTGGTCAAAGGTCAAGCTGATGTTCCGATCTCTTTGTTGATTTTTTTGTCTCAATAATCTGAATAGAGTTGTTAGTGGGGTATTTCAGTTCCCAGTTATGATAGTTTTAGAGTCACTTTTTTCTTTTTAGTTTTCCAAAAAGCTGCTTCATGAAAGTTGGTACTCCTATGTTGGGTGCACATATGTTTAGGATAAATATTTCCTGCTGATGGATTGAACCTTTCATCATTATGTAGTGACCTTCTGTGCCCTTTTTTTAATTTTTGATAGCTTAAAGTGTATTTTGGTTAATATTAAGATCACAACTCCTGCTCTCTTTTGTGTTCCATTCTCCTGAAAATCTGGTTTTCATTCTCTTACTTTGAGTCTGTGAGTGTCCTTTCTGGTGATGTGAGTCTTGTAGAGACAGCATATTTTTGTGTCATTATTTTTTTATCCATTTGCCATTCTATGTCTTGTCAGTGGTGCATTTAGTCGATACATATTCAGGCAAATTACTGAGATGTGAGAGTTTATCTTGTCATGAGGTTCTTATAGAACTTGTTATTGTTGTTTATTTATTGTTGGCTTTTTATTTGGGGTTTGGTTTATATGTGTTTTAAATCTTTTTCCTGCATTCTTGGGAAGGGTGTGGCCTTTTTTTTTTTTTTTTCTTCTCTGTAATATTTTCTTAAGTCTTTCTTGTAGAGCTGATCTGGAGAAGGCGTAAACTCTTAGGGATTGAATGTCTGGGAAGAAACTTAATTCTCCATTCTTGATAAAACAGTGTAGCTGGGTAATAAATTCTTGGTTGAAATTGTTTATCTTTCAGAACTGTGATGATGGGACTCCAGTCTCTTCTAGCTTTCAGTGTTTCTGTAGATAAGTCTGCTACTATCCTAATTGGTTTTTCCCAGTAGGTAGTCTGACCTTTCTCTTTTACTGCCTTTAGGATTTTTTCTTTAATACCTACTTTGGGTAGGCAAATTACTACATGTCTAGGATCTGTTCTTCTCCTTTGATGACTTACAGGGGTTCTCTGAATCTCTTATGTTTGAATGGTCACATCACTGATGAGATGAGGGAAGTTTTCTTGGATAATTTCAAGGAGTGTTTGTTACAGGGTGGTCTCTGTTTCTCTGTCTGCCTAAGGGATTCCAATTAATCCTAGGTTCGACCTCTTGATATAACCACTCATGTCTTGGAGGCTTTCTTCTGTTGTTTTAAGCTCCTTTTCTATGAGTTTTTGTTTTGTTTGAGGCTCACTTTGTCGCCCAGACTGGAGTGCAGTAGCATGCTCACAGCCCCCCCAGCATCAACCTGCTGGGCTTAGGTGATCTTTTCACCTCAGCTTTCCAAGGAGCTAGAAATACAGGTGCATGCTACCATGCCCAGCTAATTGTTTTTTTTTTATTTATTATAGAGATGCCCAGGCAGTTCTTGAACCTGTGGGCTCAGGCAATCCCTTCACTTCTACCTCCTATCTATGTTTTTAACAGTTTGGGTTAGTTCTATGTTGTGGTCCTCAAGCTCTGAGATTCTTTCTTCTGCTTGGTTACTTCTGCTTTCCATGCTTATCAGTTTGTTGTTTATTTTGTTCACTGTATTCTTTTTGGCTGTCATCTCAGTTATCAACTCCTTCATTCTTTCCTCTTGTCTCTCCTCAAATAAATTGCCATTTATTTTCTTTGTTTAATTAGTTAATTCATTTATTATAAAGATGTAGGGTACAATTCAGGGTTAGGTATATAAACATTGATCATGCAGGTACCCTTGTTGATGAAGTATGCCTCCCTTCCCTAGCAGTTTCCCCCCAAATGCTAGTCCCACCCCCTCCCCTGACACTTTTCCACTACTGTCAATCACTTTCTTATAGCATTATAATTGTTCAAGGTCACCTTATGAGTGAGAACATATGGAACTCAGTTCTTTGTTTCTGTGATAAATCATTGAGTATGATCGACTCCAAATCCATCCAAGTTGTTGCAAAGTTCATATATTTGTCCTTCTTTATGGCTGCATATTATTCCATTGTGTATATGTACCACATTTTTGTTTATCCAGTCCAGCTTCAATGGGCAATACAGTTGGCTCCATGTTTTTGCTATTGTGAATAGAACTACAACAAACATACATGTGCAGGTATCTTTTTTGTAGACTAATGTCATTTATTTTCTCTATTACTATCTTGATATCATTACTATCTTGATATCTGGGTTTGTGGTTTGTGATCAATCATTCTGGGGGCTCTTCATTATTAGACTTCCAAAGTCTGTATTCTCAGTTGCTGTCTTCCCAGGGTTCTGTATGAGACCTGTATTCTTCCATTGGTTCTTCTTCACTTGTGAAGGCTTTCCTCCCCATCCCCCCATCTTTTTAATTCTGTTATTCAGTGATAGGGGGATAGCTTTTACTTCTGTTTGCTCAATCCTCTATTCCTTCTTATGTAGATCCTCTGAATTTGTTCAATTTTTGAAGCTGGACTGGGGTTGGAGCTGGGGGACTGTGCTTTTGGCCATGTTTAGATTTGATTAAGGGAGCAGCTATGGTTCAGGAGTTATCTGAAGATCCCAGTATCTGCTGAAAGGTGTGTGGGTCCCCTGGAACCCACTTCCCACCACCTTACAATCTGTCCATGTAGTGGAGGTATATGTTTTCCCCCCTGGAAATAAAGTGAGATAAGAAAAAAAGAAGAATGGATTAAGGAAGCAGGGAGACTAAAGAAAGGTGAAGAGAAAAAGAGGAAAAACAGGTGCACCAACTAATGAATAAACAAAGAAACAAGGACAGATAAAATGAAAAACAAAGCAAAAAATATAATCACAAACAAAAAACCCCTGTTGATGTACTCACCCTCAAAAACCCATAAAGAAACAGAAAATCAAAAAAAACCCAACATTAAAATAACAGAAACAAAGCATGTACAAAAATGTAAACAAAACAGAAAGAATGAGAGGAAAAAACTCACTCTGTAGCTGTTTCTGGAACTTCAGGTTCCTTTCCCAATGACTGCCTCTGCTTTCAGCTGCCACCTCTTTTGGCTTCCACCTCATTAGGGAGCAGCTCCAGTCTCCAGCCCATCTCCTCTGCTCTCAACAAAGATTGATAGGGCTGCTCTCAGCATGGGTCAGACACTGTTTGGACTGCTATAGGTGGAGGATGAATCAGATCCAGACTCACCCAGCTCATCTGCTACTGTTGCTATTAAGTCTCCCATGTGAGATCAGACATGTCTGTGCCTGTTTCAGCATGGGGAGGGTGCATCTATCTCTCCGAGTCTGATGGTTGATCTCAGAGGGGTGCACAGACTGCTGTGGGAGGAGAATGAATCGGATCTGGACTCACCCAATTCATTTGCTGCTGCTGCTATCTGTGCCTATTCCAGTGTGTGTGTTGGGGGGGGGGTGTCTGTCCAAAATAGCAGTTTTAAGGACACTTAATGATCTCCAAGATAGCACAGACAAGCAATTCAGAGATTTATCAGAGAAATGTAATCAACAGATTAAAATAAGTTTCTTAAACAGAAATCTTATAACTGAGCAATATATTTGCTGAACTAAAAAACTATTTAGAGGCTCTCAATAGCAGAATGATCCGAGCAAAGAAAAGAATCAATGAATTCAAATACGGGCTATCAAAAAATAGTCAGAGAAAGAAACAAAGACCACCAACAAGATATAGAAAATCACCTCAAAAAAACAAATCTAAGAATTATTGTTGTCCAAGAGGAAGTTGAGCAAGAGCAAGGGGTAGAAAACTTATTTAGAGCTTTCGCTGGGATTGATCATGAACCCACAGGGAATATCCTGAAAGCACAAACCTCAGAGTGCAGGATGAGTATGGAGCCTCAGGTATCCCATCCCCTATCCTGATCCAGCCAAGGGACAAAGGGTGCAACCAGAAAAGAATGAAGAAGACCCAGGCAGAGAAGGGCAGTGGTGGTTCTAGACTAACCCAATCCCCTCCCCACAGCAATCCTCTAAATATAGAGCCACGCAGTTAGTGGGCAACTAAGAGGGATGAACCTAGGAGAAGTCTGGATGGCAACCATGATAGGATGGCGACCGTGATAGGAGAACTCTACTCAGGATAAGCCTGGCTGGGGCACCCAAAACCAGTATCTGGGGAATAGATGGTCCTATACCTCCTTCTGGGAAGGGATCCCCCTGACTACAGAGAGAGAGGGAAGGGGGGGGGACTGATGCCCCCCCTTCCCATCCCCACTGTGCCATGGGCCACATGTTGGGGAGATTGGAAGCCAGGGACCCTGAGTCCCCAACAGGAGACAACCATCGTACTTATAAGCAGCTGAGAAGAACAATGACAGAAATTGCCACAAGAGGATGCTCAAACTCAGAATTTTTTAATTTTCTTTTTCTTCTTTTTTCTCTTTTTTTCATTTTTTATTTTCTGTGTCTGTGTATGCATGTGTTTGAGTGTTGGGTTATTGGTCTTTCTTCTTTGATGTTCTTTTGCTTTTGTTTGTGTGTGTGAATGTGTATGTGAGGACTTGATTTGTAATTTTCCCCTCCTTTTCTTCTCCTTTTTTCCTGTTTTATTTTATGTTGTGTATGTGTTCATTTCTTAGTTTTTCTTTATTGTTTTTTTCTTTTTCTCCTTTTTTACTTGCTTGTTTTTTGGTTTTGGTTTTGTCTTTGTTTTGTTTCTCTGCTGTTTGCTTGAGTTGGAGTCTCACTCTGTAACCCAGGCTGGAGTGCAGTGGAACATTCAACCTGCTGTGCTCAGGCAATCCCTGCCTCAGCCTTCCAAGTAACTGTAACTATAGGTGTGTGCCACCACACCCAGCTAACTTTTTTTTTTATTGTAGAGATGAGGTCTCACCAGGTTTCCCAGACTGGTCTCAAATCCCTGAGCTCAGGCAATCCTCTCATCTTGACTTCCCAAAGTGATGGGATTACAGGCTTGAGGCACCACACCCATTGTTCTTTGCTGTTTATCTGTTCTCTTTCACTCTACTTTGCTCTGTTCTCCTCATTGCTGTTACCCATTTCATAGTCATATAGTGTGGTGTCAGAGAGTGGATCTCAGGGGGCCCATACCCCAGTGAGTGAACATTGTGACTTGCAAGTAGTTTCTGATTCCCAATTCATCACCTTCCACCTTATTTGACCCTCAAAATTACAAGTCACCACATTTTCCCATCCCCAGTCCTATTTCAAAATAGAACAAATTCAAGGGCCTTGAAAAGGAAGGATAGAGTAAACAGACAACAGAAGTAAAAGCCCCTCCCACAACCACAGAATAACAGAATTAAAGAGAAAAGAAAAGGATCAGTCAAAAATAAGGAAAAAAATCAATGGAAGAACACAGGTAACCCCCAGAGTACCAAAGAGACAATACTCCAAAAAATCAGACCTCAGAGCCCAAACAATGGATATCACCAATGACTGGCCTCACAACACAACAGAGATTAGGGACTGGATAGAAAGGGTGAACAAAACTCAAGAAAGACAAGATGCAATATGGAAGAACTTGTAAGAGATTTCGACCATAAAAAAAACTTCTCCATGAAATAAATAGAAAACTGACAAGTATGGAAAGCAAAATTAATAAAGCAGAAGAAAGAATCCCAGAGCTGGAAGACCAAAATGTAAAATTAACCCAATCTGTTAAAAACACAGAAAGACAGAGCAAAGCCTCCAAGTCGTGTGTGATTACATCAAGAGGCTGTACTTACACTTGATCGGTATCCCTGAAGCAGAAAGGGAAATGGGAAACACCTTGGAACAATTATTCCATGAGGTTATTCAAGAAAACTTTCCCCCATCTCACCAGATATATGACCATCCAAACACAAGAGATTCAGAGAACCCCCACAAGACATCAAATGAGAAGAACAACTCCTAGTCACATAGTAATCCACCTACACAAAGTATAAAAGAAAAAATAACAAAGGCAGCAAGAGAGAAAAGTCAGACTACCTACCAGGGAAGAGCAATCAGGATAGCATCAGATTTATTGGCAGAAATATTACAAGCTACAAGGGACTGGAGTCCAATTTTTAAAGTTCTCAAAGATAAACAATTTCAACCAAGAATTTCCAAACCAGCCAAGTACAGCTTCATCACCAATGAAGAATTAAAATCCTTCCCAGAAATCCAACCCCTAAGAGATTATGCTGGTTCTAGGCCAGCTATACAAGAAATGCTTAAGAAGGTATAAAGCACAGAAGAAAAAAAAAAATGATCATGCAATTTGCAAAAGCACAGGAAAACACAGAGCCAACAGAGCATATAATACATTCACAAAATTGAAGACACACATATATCAACACAGAAAATTAAAAGAAAACAAAACAGCCTTACAAGAACCCCATGACAGGGTTAAACTCTCACATTTCAATATTCAGCCTGAATGTGAATGAACTAAATCCACCACTGAAAAGGCATAGCTTCAGGTGTGGTGGCTCAAGCTTGTAATCCCAGCACTTTGGGAGGCCAAGGTGAGCAGATTCCCTGAGCCAACGGGTTCAAGAACAATCTGGGCAATGTGTCAAGACCTCATCTCTACAATAAATCAAAAAACTAGCCAGACATGGTAGCGAAAGCCTGTAGTTCTGGCCACTTGGAAGGCTGAGGTGGAAGGATTGCCTGAGCCCAGAAGGTCAAAGCTGGGGTGGCCATGAGTGTGCCACTGCAATCCAGCCTGAGTGATGGCGTGAGACTCTGACTCAAAAAAAAAAAGGAAAGAAGGGCATAGAATGGCAAACTGGATTTTAAAAAAGACCCAATAATATACTGCCTCGGGAAAACATATTTCATAACAAAGAACACTCACAGACTTAAAATTAAAAGGATGAAAAATACACTTTCAGGCAAATGAAAAACAAAAAAAGAAAAGAGTCACTATTATATCAGACAAATCTACCTTCAACCTATCAAAACTTTTAAAAGATACAGAAGGACACTATATAATGATAAAAGGTTCAATCTATAAACTAAAAATATACATCCTAAATATATATGCACACAACACAGAAGCATCAGGATTTGTAAAGCAACCATTAAGTAAATTAAAAGAGAATATTGACCTAACACCATCATAACTTGGAACTTAAATATCCCACTGACAACCCTAGACAGATCACTGAGGCAAAAAATCAATAAGGAGATCCAGAACCTCAATTTGATGCTTGACCAAATGGACTCAATAGATACCTACAGAACACTCACCCAACAACCATGAAATGTACATTCTACTCAGCACCACATGGGACATACTCCAAGATTGACCAATCCTCAGCCATAAATCAAGCATACACAAACTCCATAAGATTGAAATAATACCATGTATCTTCTCAGACCACAATCCAATAAAAATAAATATCCCACCAACAAAAACTCCCCAAAACAAAGACATGGGCACTAAATAACACACTACTGAATATCTTCTGGGTCAACACAAAAATCAAGAATGAAATTAAAAGATTCCTAGAAACAAATGAAAACAAAGATACATCTTACCATAATCTCTGGGATGTCATGAAAGCAGAAATAAAAGGAAAACTTATAACTCTACACACACACATCAAATAAACAAAAAAATCACAAATAAAGAGACTAACATCAGATCTAAAAGAACTGGGAAGGCAAGACTACCAAAACCCTAAATTCAGCAGAAGAATTCAGATCACCAAAATAAAATCTCAACTACAGGTCATGGAAGACAAAAATATCATAGAAAAATATCAACAAAACAAAAAGCTGCATTTTCTGAGAGGATAAACAAGATAGACAGACCCTTAGCCAGACAAACTAAGAAAAAGAGAGGAAAAAAACCCAAATAAACACACTTAGAAATGCAAAAGATGAAGTTACAACTGACCTTGAAGAAATTCAAAAGATTATCAGAGATTACTATGCACACCTATACAGAAACAAAACTCGAAAACTTAAACAAAATGGAGGACTTTCTGATATCACACAACCTCCCAAGGTTGAAACAAGAAGAAACTGACATCCTAAATAGACCAGTACCAACCCAGGAAGTCAATTTTATCATAAGAAATCTACCTACAAATAAAAACTCTGGACCAGACAACTTTCCTGCGGAACTCTACAAAACATACAAGGGAAATCAAAAGTATTTCATGCAGTTGAGAAATATGGAATCTTCCCCAAATTATTTCAAGTAGCTAACACCACTCTGATACTCAAACCTGGCAAAGACCCAACAAGGAAAGAGAACTACAGGCCAATCTCCCTGATGAACATAGATGCAAAAATTCTCAAGAAGATTCTAGCAAATTGGATCCAACAACAATCTCAAGAATCATCCACCATGACTAAGCAGGCTTTATGCCCAGGATGCAGGGATGGATCAACATCCTCCAGACCATAAATGTAATTCAATAAACAGATATAAAAACAAGAACCACATGATTAGATCTTTAGATGCAGAAAAAGCTTTTCACAAAATCCAAATCTCTTCTTGATAAAAACCCTTAAGCACCTAGGCACAGAGAACATTCTTCAAAATAGTAAGAGCTATCTGTGATAAACCCATAGCCAGCATAATGCACAATGGACAGAAGTTGGAAACATTTCCCCTGAAAACGGGAACAAGGCAAGGCAGTCCATTCTCACCCCTCCTGTTCAACACAGTATTGGAAGTCTTAGCTAGAGCAATCAGGCAAGAGGAGAAAATGCAGAATATTCAAATAGGAAAAGAGAAAGTTGAGCTATCCCCCTTTGCAGATAATATGATACCTTGAAAACCCAAAAGAATCTGTCAAAAAACCTCCTTGTTCTGATAAATGGCATAGCAAAGTCTGAGGGTACAAAATCAACATGTAAAAGACAGTTGCATTTTGTATACACCAACAGCAGGCAGAGAACCAAATAAAAAACACAATCCCATTCACAACAGCCACAACAAAGTGAAATACCTTGCCATCTTCCCAAACAGAGAAGTGAAAGACCTTTACAGAGCCGGGCTCAGTGGCTCAGGCTGTAATCCCACGCCTTTGGGAGGCTGAGGTAGTGGATTGCCTGAGCCCGCAGGTTCGAGACCCGCCTGGGCAGCGAGACCTCATCTCTACAATAAATCAAAAAATCAGCCGGGGCATGGTAGCGCATGCCTGTAATTCTGGCTACTCAGAAGGCTGAGGCAGAAGGATCGCCAGAGCCCAGCAGATCGAGGCTGCGGTGGCCGGGAGCAGCCACTGCACTTCAGTCTGGGCGACAGAGCGAGACTCCAACTCAAAAAAAAAAAAAAGAATGACCTTTACAATGAAAAGTGCAAACACTGTTCAAAGATATCAAAGAAGACACAAATAAATGGAAAAATATTCCATCTTAATGGATTGGAAGAATCAATATTAAGATGCCCATCCTACCCAAGCAACCTACATATTCACTGCAAAATTCATCAAATTACCAACATAATTCTTCTCAGACCTGGAAACAACAATACAGAAATTCATATGGAAACAAAAAAAAGACTATGAATAGCCATAACAATTCTCAGGAAAAGAAATAAAATGGGGAGATATCACACTTCCAGGCATTAAAATTTATTATAATGCTACAATTATCAAAACAGCATGTTGTTGGTAAAAGACCAGCCATATAGACCAATGGAGCAAGACAGAGATTCTGGAAGCAAAACCTTGATTTCTCAACCAATTCATCTTCGACAAACCTACCAACAACTATCATTGGGGAAAGGAGAACCTATTCAGTAAATAGTGCTGGGGAAACCTGTTGATCACATGCAGAAGAATGAAACAGAACCCTTACCTACCATCATACACAAAAATCAATTCTAAATGGATCAAAGACCTAAGCATAAATCCTCAGACTTTAAGAATCTTAGAAAATGAAAGGGAGACACCCTTAAGCACATTGGAATAGGCAACAATTTCTTGATCATAACCCCAAAAGTGTATACCACAAAAGATAAGATAGACAAGTGGGACCTCATCAAACTGAAAAGCTTTTGCAGAAAAAAAAAAAAACCATCAAGACAGTGGGCAGACAACCCACAAAATGGGAAAAATATTTGCTAACTGTGTATCTAACAAAAGCCTAACATTCAGGATCTACAAGAAACTCAAACAAGTTGAAAGGAAAAAAACAAACAGCCCAATTTAAAAAGTGGGGCAAAGATATAAACAGATACTTCACAAAAGAAGATACCTGAGCAACCAATAGATACATGAAAAAATGTTCAACCTCACTAATCATCAGGGAAATGCAAATCAAAAGCACATTGAGATACCACCTAATGCCAGTAAGAATGACCATCATTAAAATAAAAATCAACAGATGCTGGTGTGGATGTGGAGAAAAGGGAACCCTTTTACACTGTTAGTGGGAGTACAAACTAGTTCAAACTCTATGGAAAAGTGGGGCAATTTTTAAAAGATCTAGAAACTGACCTCCCATATTACTCAGCAACACCCCTTCTGGGATGATACCCAGAGGAACTCAAATCAGTCCACAAAAAAACATGCCAGGGCACACATGTTTACTGCAGCATTATTCACAATAACAAAAACATGGAACCAACCATGCTGCCCATCAAATGTGAACTGGATTTTAAAAATGCAACACATATGCATGATGGAATGTTACACAGTCATAAAGAAGGACAAAATTATGAACTTCACAGCAACTTGGATGGATTTAGAGTCTACTATACCCAGTGATCTATCACAGAAACAAAGAACTGAATACCACATGCTCTCACTCATAAGTGGGTCCTGAACATTTATCACAATTCTACAGGAGGGGGATTGGAAGCAGCAGGACACAACCAGGAAGGAAGGGAGAAGAGGGGCACATAATATCACTAAAGGTATCTGATCCTAAATTAGGGGAAATGAAGACCAAACTTTACCTGTATATAGACCACTTATATATCTAATTCTGACCTTTACCCCATATTTAAAAAAAAAATAAAGGGAAGAAAACAAAAATAGATCTTTAAAATTGGTGTAAAGATAGACTCCAAGATATTTTTCATGATCTGACAGGATCTAAGTATGCATATATTTATTTTAGTTACAGTGAAATAAAACATACAGAGAAAGAATATATGTATATATATTCTTTTTATTAGATAATTTTTAAATATACACTCTAATAACCATATAACAGGTAAAGAAATATAGCACTGCCAGTACTCCCAAACACTCTTTGTTTACCTCCTCAATCACTAATCCTTCTATAACGTTAAAGATTACCAGTATCTTAAATTCCAAAATATTATTCAATCCTAAAATAACTCTTTGTTTGCTTTTCTTTCAGTTTTTTCACTTAGGAATATGCTTCTTAAAGTATATCATTTAGGAGAGCAATCCAAGATGGCCACCATGGAGCAGCAGACAGGTGCCACTCTTGCCAAGCAAAACAAGGACACTACATAAGGATAAAAAGCTCAATCCGCAAGCAAGAAATATCTATTTTAAACATATACATACCCATAAAATAAATATACAAAAGACAATCACATCTCTACACACCAACAATAAACAAACAAGCCCAAGTAAAAAGCACAATCCCATTTACAATAGCCACAAAAAACTGAAATACCTTGGCATCTTCCTAACCAAAGAAGTCAAAGACCTTTACAAGAACACTACAAAACATTACCCAAAGAAATCAAAGATGACACAAACAAATGGAAAAATATCCCATGCTCATGGATTGGAAGAATCAACATTGTTAAGATGTGCATCCTCACAAGGCAATCTACAGATTTAATGCAATACCCATTAAATTACCAGCAGCATTCTTCTCAGGCCTGGAAATGACAATACAGGAATTCATATGAAAACACAAATGACCACAAATAGCCATAACGATCCTCAGAAAAAAAAAATCAGGAGGTATCACTCCCAGACTTTAAACTGTATTATAAAGCTACCATAATCAAAACAGCCTGCTATTGGTACAAGAACAGGCAAATAGACCAATGGAACAGGATAGAAATTCCAGAAGCAAAACCTCAAATTCTCAACCAGTGCATCTTCAACAAACCTCCACCACCAACCACTGTGGATGGGAGAACCTATTCAGCAAATGGTGCTGAGAAAACTGGCTGACCACATTCAGAAGATTAAAAAAGACACCCACCTGTTACCATACACAAAAATCAACTCTAAATGGATCAAAGACCTAAATGTAAAACCTCAAACTATAAGAAGCTTTGAAAATGCAGGAGACACCCTTATGGAAATTGGAACTGGCAACCAATTCCTGGTTAAGAAAAAAACACCCAAGTGCCCATGCCATAAGAGATAGGATAGACAAGTGGGATCTCATCAAACTGACAAGCTTCTGAAAAGCCAAAGAAACTATTGAGAGAAAGGGGAGACAGCCCACAGACTGGGAAAAAATATTTGCCAACTGTATATCTGACAAAGGCATAACATCTAAGATCTATAAGGAACTCAAACATGCTGAAAAGAAAAAACTAACAGTCCCATTATAAAGTGGTCAAAAGATATGAATAGAACTTATCAACAGAAAATATATGAGCAACCAACAGGTACATGAAAAAATGCTCAGCCTCACTAATCATCAAAGAAATGCAAATTAAAACTACACTGAGATACCAACTAACTCCAGTCAGAATGGCCATCATCAATAACTAAAAAAACAACAGATATTGGAGAGGATTTGGAGAAAAGGGAACACTTCTACACTGTTAGTGGGAGTGTAAACTAATACAACCTCTGTGGAAAACAGTTTGGTGATTCCTAAAGGTCTAAAAATCAACCTCCCATACAATCCCGCAATCCCTCTACTAGGAATATACTCAGAGGCACTCAAATCACTCTATTAAAATGATACCTGCACATGCATGTTTATTGCAGCACTATCCACAATAGCAAAAACATGGAATCAATCATGCTGCCCATCAAAAGAGAACTGGATAAAAAAAATTGGGTACATATACACGATGAATATTACACAGCCATAAAGAAGGACAAAATTATGAACTTCACAGCAAGTTGGATGAACTTAGAATCTATATACTGAGTGATCTATCACAGAAACAAAGAACTGAGTATCACATGTTCTCACACATAAGCTGGACCTTGAACAACTATCATAAAACTATAAGAAAGGGTTTGACAGTAGTAGGAGACTGCCAGGGGGAGGGGGAGGCAGGATTAGCAGTAGTGGGAAACTGCCAGGGGAGAGGGTAAACCGCATCAACAAGGGTACCTGCAAAATAAACATTTGTATACCTAACCCTAAATTGTACCCCACATACTTAAAATAAAAAACTTAAAATAAAATTAAAAACATGTATGTACCCAACACAAGAGCATTAGGTTGTATAAAACAACTACTAAGTAAACTAAGAGAGAACACTGACTCTCACACAATCATAGTTGGAGAACAAAGCACCCCACTAACAGACGTAGGCAGATCATCGAGGCAAAAAACCAACAAGGAGATCTGGAACCTTAACTCAACACTTAATCAAGTGGACTTAATAGACATCTACAGAACATTCCATGAAACGTACTCCAAGATCAATCACATTCTCAGATGTAAATAAAGCATGAACAAATATCAAAAGATTGAAATAATACCATGCATCTTCTCAGATCACAGGAGAATAAACATAAATACTGCCACCAAGATCTTCCCAAAACACACAAAGACATGGACACTAAAAAACATACTGCTGAATGACTTCTAGATGAACACAGAGATTAAGGCAGAAATAAAAAGATTCATGAAAACAAGGACACATTTTATCAGAATGTCTGGGATGCATGAAAGCAGTATTAAGAGGAAAATTCGTAACACTGCACGCATACATCAAGAAAACAGAACAATCACAAGTAAACAGCCTAACATCACACCAATGGGAGCTGGAAAGGCAAGATCATCTAAATCATAACTTCAGCAGAAGAATCCAGATCACCAAGATAAAATCACAATAAAATTTTCTAAAAAGTATATCATTTAGTTTCATTGGTTTTTACAATCTATATGAATGGACTAACACTGTATGCATTATCTGATGCAAGAACTCTGTATGGACTGTATGCACCAATCTTGAAGAACATCCTAGTTACACTGTAGAATTAACAAAGTTAACAAATTTTAGGTATAGAATTATCTCAATTTTATAAGAATAAAAATAAATCTCTATGTACTCAGGAGCATATGAATTTTGTAAGCATAGTAACAACCAGCAGTTTACATAATAAACTGCTAACAGAAATTACTTTTTAAAGGCAGTGATTGGAAGTCAAAGGATAGGGGAAGATTTTTACTTTTTAGTTTATATGCATCATACATAAATCTTTATGCAACCAAACTAAAAAATGGCAAAGACATAAGACATCTCAGGAGACTCCAGTTTGCAAATCTAAACCCTATGAACTGGCAGCAAATCCCACGTGTCAGATTTTTCACCTAAGATTGCTCCCATAAACAAGCAAATGGAAGTTCCTTCTGGAATTTTCAAAATGATATTTTCACAGAAATTCCCTTCTCTGATTCCTCATAAGGAAAAGCATTCTTACAACATTCTTACTAACTGACAAGACTCCAAAAAACGACTAGTCAATAGAGGAAGATCAAGAATAAATTCACAGTGCCTAAATAAGCCAGAATCTAGAGCTGAGGTGACAATACGGAAGATGGGACAAAGATTTCTGGTTGGATATCAGAAGATAGGATCTCTTACTACTAGAAAAACGGTTGAGAGTTATATAAAGTGATGTATATAAAAAGAAGAGAAACTGTGCATATTTTATTTATGTAAATACTATCATTCAAAATAATGTATATGTTTTCAATGGCTATGAGATTGTAACAAATGATCACACCATGGAAGTAAAACTTACTATTATTATGAAGAGCATCACACTTTTTTCTTTAAAACTTGAGATCTTGAGGCACTAACAAAGCGCATTCCCTCTACAAGTTCTTACGCCTCAGGCTTCAAAATGCATTGCATTGTCTACAATTTCTTACTTTTATTGTACTTTGTCCAGAGACTGTAAAAACAATAAATATCCCAATGCAGATGCTCCTAAAAGGCAATGACCAATTTTAGTCAGAACATGCATCCTCAAAGTTATCTGAAAAATAAATCCCACAGGTACATGTATTTAGATCTACATTGTACCTCTATCCATTTTGTGCTTCCAGAAAAGTCCACTCAGGTTATTTTGCTCCTTTTTGGCAGGTACCATAGTAATCTCTGAGTGTTTCCAGGAAGAATCAGTGAACAAGCACATCTGCTAAGTACAAGTTAAGTTCAAGATAGTCTCTTGGTGCAATGATGGACCCACTGAAAAAGAAAATATATATTCTGTATTCAAAAAGCTTAGAGTCATATTATATAGTGTAGCTGGATCTTCTGGTATTCCCCTTTACACTCTAGAGGACAAAAAAGTTACAGCAAGATTAACAATAAAAGCATCTTGTATTTAACCACATAGAAATAACAATTTTATAAAGAATCTAAAAAGGCCATTACCACTACTACCAGCCTATAGCATCTAGGCAAATCCTCACTAACAAACTTAGAAGAAACCTGAGTCACCAGTAGCATTCAACAGCAATGTAGTAATTAAAATTAAGAGCATGGTTCATGCCATCCATATCCTTCCTATCTTTCTTCCAATTCCCTGCACTCTATTTTAAATCCTTTCCTCACTTGTTCCTATCATCTATAATTGCACCCCAAGAAAAAAACTTTTCATATTAGCATCCCTTTCATTCTCATATTCACTCAAATAAGGTCTTATCCTCTCAATCAGTTCCTTCTTGCAATTTCTTTTCTAGCTCTTTTCATTTTGCTTTATTAAATCCTTATTCACTCAACCATTAAAAATGAACAAAATCAAGTCCTTTGCAGCAACATAGATACAGCCAGAAGCCATTATTCTAAGCAAATTAATGCAAAAACAGAAAAGCTGGGCATACACAGACATAAAGATGGGAACAACAGACACTGGAGCCCCCCAAACGGGAGAAAAAAAAGGAAGGAAATGCTCGAAGTTCTACCTATTGGGTATCATGTTCACTATATAGTTGGTGGATTCAACAGAACCCCAAATCCTCACCATCACACATACCCGTGTATACCCACGTAACAAACCTGCACATGTACCCCTGAATTTAAAATAAAATTGAAAAATTAAAATTAAATTAATTGTTATGATATGGATTTCTCAGGTCAGCCTGGGCTTCGAAAGTGTCCGCTTCAATAAGTCGGCCAGCTGAGCCCCAGAGAGGGTCAGCTCAAGGGGCTTGTAAGCCTAGCCCCAGAAGTGTTGGCTCTAATGGGCTGGCAAGCCAAGCCCTGAGGGCGTTGCTGATTCGGTTAGCTGGCAAGCCTAGCCCCGGTAGTGTCTCAGCTTTGGAATCTCACCTTCTTCCAGCAGCTCTCCCAGCTCTGCAGGTTCTATCCGCTGGCAAAGCAGTCTCTGGAGTGCACGGCTCTTCAGCTCCAATCTTCAGGTCAGGGTTCTTATCTTGTGCCCAGGAGGAATAAGGGACACCGGCAGCTGGAAAGTGAGAAAGAAAGGGTTTATTGAGAGGACAGAAAAGCTCCCACAGTGGGAGGGGGCCCCAGGAGGTTGCTGATTTGGAACTGAAACCTGGTATTTATATAGCCCTAAGACAAAGTCGAGTGGCTAGCACTAGCTATGAGCTGATTGCTCAGCACTAGCTGATCTGATTGGTCAGTCCTGAGGACCAATCAGCAGGAAGTAGGGGCCTAATGGTGAGCTGATTGGTCAGTACTTGGCAGTGAGCTGATTGGTCGTTTTTCAATCCCAGCAGTGAGTACTTAGTTTGAGAGATTTGCCAGGAGTTTGTTTACCAATGCAAGTGTCAGCCTGGGCCTGCAAGAAATTTGCTAGTTTGCTACATTGTTACTGGAGGACCTGCCCTGTCTGCCTACCTAGCTTTTCTCTAGCTATCTCCTGTCTCACTTACTCAATTTATATATACCAGCAGTGTTTCTCAATCTTTTCTTCAACATCTGTGCCCAAAGTCTTTTTAAACAGACTTTTTTTCCCAATAAATCAAAATCATGAAATTTTAATATCACAAATACACTATGTATACATGCATTATATTTTTATCTGTGCTTAATATATTTAAAGAGTAAGATTTTTTTCACCCTCCAAGAGCCAATTTTGCCCATTTAGGGACACTATTGTCCTGATTAACAATACAAGCTATAATCCTTTTTTTACTTTCTCACATTGAATAATGCCTAGATTTTCCCTGAGAAAATATGTCCCTCCAGACCCTCCCAAGAGATATTTTATCATTTTTTCCACAGTTGCCCTAATTAGAGAGAAAAAGTGTCATTCTCCTTTAGGGCTGCTCCAAGATTTCTTAGACACAGGCTTTCAACTCCTTCTTCACTTCTGTGGTCTAATCCATCCACCCCCGTTCTCAGTGCTGTTAACTATTGATTTTCTGCTCATCCCTCCTCATTCAGTTCAATACTTTCTCCTCTTTAACTTCTACCTCACCTTGGATGGTTTTATAATACATAACAGTAGTACACACAATCCCTGTGATTCCTTAATTCTTTTTACTTCCACAATATTTGTTTTCAGTCTAGTTCAGTATACTACTCCCATGATCACACCCTAAAAGAGCTTGCGCATCTACAGTCATACCACTTTGAAAACACCAGATCTCATCTAAAATAGGTAACAATTGAAACACAGTGAGTTTCCACATTTTGTGCCCCTTTATCCAATAACCCTGCTTTTGAAAACTCTTGTAGAGACCTCCAAGCTACTGGCATTTCTGTACTCCCCCAATCTATGAGCTCCCACTTAGGTTCACTTTCCCCCCTACTAACATAAAACTTTGTCAGTACTTTAATGTCTTTTTATTTCACTGCCTGATTGATCCATTTACTGAATTATCACTGCTACTAATTCACAAAACTAAATCAATACAACTGCTCATAGGCATCTATTATAAATATTCCTAGCAGAGACAGGAGGGAAGATGGAAGGCTATTGAAATAATCCAGGAAACAAAAATTGTTTACTTTATTCAGAGAGAGAGAAAAAAATGTACAGAAATGTGGGAAGATTCCAAATACATTTTGAGAAGTAATTTTTGCATCTTATATCACACATTGAGGACAAATTATATAAGTTTTTCATACGTCAAAAAAGACCTATTCCCCAATATTAAAAAAGGTAAAGGATAGGAATGAAGTTCACAGAAAATTAACTGATAATAAAGTAAATGCTAATTAAACTACCCTATGATAATATTTCGCCTATCACAGTGATAACTATCAAAAAATTAACATACTATTGCTAATAAAAATTAATAGACATAATATTTTATTGAGTTGGAAGAGAATCAGGCATTGTATTGATGGAAATCTAAATTAGTATAATTTCTATTTTAAAATAAAAATCAATATATGTTGTATAGAAAAAGATCAGAAACAACTTAATTATCCAATAATAGAAAGATGGTTAGTAAATATAGTTAATGGGATATTTTACAGCCATAATAATGATAAAAATTTTATACAATGATATAGAACAATCTCTAAGATATAGATTAACCTTTAAAAACAAGGTACAAAACTGAATATGTAGTATGCTATCATTCTGTTTAAAAATATATTATACGTAGGCATGAAGTATTTCTGAAATAAAAAGCAGCTAGTTATAATGGTTACTTCTGGGTTGCTTTAAAACAGAGATAATGAAATCAGCTCAACTTTCCCATAGAATGAATAGATATATGGGGGGGGGTTTAATAAACATAGAAATTGACCCTCCTGGTCTTAATGCTTGAAACTTACATTTATCTTACCTAAGTTCTTTTCTCAGGAAACTAAAATAGACCTTTCTGACCTTAAAGATTGAAAATTTACATTTGTCTTATCTGAGTTCCTTTCTCAGGAAACCAACCCTCAGGCCAAAAGTATCAAGAATCTGGAACTCTCCAGATCACTGCATCCAGACAATGAGATACCAGACCCTGTCTGTTTGCCAGCTCTTCTTTCTTACCCCTCTCCAATTCCTGTTTACCAAATCCTCTTCCTTACCTCACCCTAATTCTTATTTTTTACATTCCCACCCTACTATATAAACTCCTGACTTCAGTGATGTGGAGAGATGAAACCGAGGGAAAAAAAATCTCTCGTTCTTCTTGGCTGACATCACTCAATAAAAAGTCTTCTTCCCTGACAATACTCATTGTCTCGGTGATTGGCTTTCTGTGCAATGAGTAACAGGACTTTACCCGAAAAGTTGGCATTTCAATAAGAGACTTTGGTTCCCTGACTGGGAAAGTGTTACTCGTGGCATGGGTGCTATGAAACACGAGAGCTTCAGGAACCTTCCTAGCAGATGTCCGAACTTTTTTGGTCAGAGGTTGATTTCAGTCTCTCTCTCTCTCTGGCCCTGCCATTGCCAGCTCACAATTGCGTTTCTGATTGCCTAGGAAGGATAGCCTTTGAAATTTGTCATGTGTGACTGGCCAGGTGAGTATCCTTTGTGGGTACCAGATAGCAGGATTTGCTTCCTTCAATTTGGGGGACTCTAAAAGAGCTTCCACTTGCAAGGTGGAATGGAAATGCAAGTTGAAGCCCAACCAACAAAGAGAGAAAGTACCCTGTCTCATTTTGGAAGCTTGGAGATTGTTAGTTGATACTGCACTTGACTGTATTCTGTGTGTGTGTGTGTGTGTGTGTGTGTGTGTGTGTGTGTGTGTGTGTGTGTGTTGATAAGTCATGGGAAATCAGAATCAATCCCGTAATGCAGTCCATTTGAATGTATTCTTCAAAATTGATCTGATTATAGTTATGAACCAATGAAACAAAGGAAAATGATATTGTTTTGTCACGCTGTTCAGCTTCAATGTTCTTTGAAGTTTGATGAGGTTGGTCTTTTTGCTGTTGAATGAGAAAGCAGGATGGAGTTCCATATATTTGGGGTTTTATGCTGCCATTCTAAACAGGATTGGGCTTGGTTACTATGTGATGTTCCTTTGTGGTAGTGTTTGGCCTCAGTGTTCTTTGAAATCTGTGGAGGTTTGGCCTTTAAAAATTAAACTACTAGCCAGGCTCGGTGGCTCAACCTGTAATCCCACACCTTTGGGAGGCTGAGGTGAGTGGATTGCCTGAGCCTGCGGGTTCGAGACCCGCCTGGGCAGCGAGACCTCATCTCTACAATAAATCAAAAAATCAGCTGGGCATGGTAGCACATGCTTGTAATTCCGGCTACTTGGAAGGCTGAGGCAGAAGGATCGCCAGAGCCCAGCAGGTCGAGATTGCCGTGGCCAGGAGCGGCCACTGCACTCCAGTCTGGGCAACAGAGTGACTCCAAATCAAAAAAAAAAAAAAAAATTAAACTACCATGGAAATTGCTTTACTCAAAATTTTGTTTCATGGGCTTCACTGGCTTACCAATTGGGGTAAACTAAGTTTAGCCAGGTGAACATGTTCATAAACCAATGAGTGCATATTGCTATCTCATGGCTAGAGTTCTTTGCTTGTGTGTGTGTATAGATGTTTTGGCGTGTTTTTAATGCATGTACATTATATGTTGTGTCTATAGGGCACCAAATTGGATTATAAATAAAAGAGTGCCCATAAATTAAGTCAGTCTAAGCATTTTTTTGTTTTTAGTTGGAGTCTCACTCTGTCACCCAGGCTGGAGTGCAGTGGCACACTCACAGTCACCACAGCCTTTACCTGATGGGCTCAGGTGATCCTTCCACCTCAGCCTTCCAAGTAGCTGGATCTATAGGCACGCACCAACACGCCTGGCTAATTTTTTTAATTTATTGTAGAGATGAGGTCTTGCCAAGTTACCCAGGCTGGTCTCAAGCCCATGGGCTCAAGCAATCCTCTCACCTCAGCCTCCCAAAGTGCTGGGATTATAGGCGTGAGTCACTGCATCCAACCTAGTCTAAGCATTTTTCAAATTCATGTGACAAGTAAATCTTTAATAAACAAACTGGTTTTTAAGATTATTGTTAAAATAAATAAATACATTTTTCATTAAAATATTTTAAAATCTTATCACCATATACAAAAATCAATCCAAATCAAGGACTTAAATGTAAAACCTCAAACCATAAAAATCCTAGAAGAAAACATAGGGAACATCCTTCTGGACATCAGAGTAGGCAAGGCATTCATAACCAAGTCCCCAAAAGCAAATGCAACAAAAGCCAAGAGAGACAGATGGGACCTTATCAAACTGAAAAGATTTACACAGCAAAAGAAACCATCAAGAGAATAAAGAGACAACTCACAGAAAGGGAAAAAATATTTGCAAGCTATGCATCTGACAAGGCCTAACATCCAGGATCTACAAGGAATTCTAATGAATTGAAAGTAAAAAATAAACAACCCCATTAAAAAGTTGGCAAAGGACATGAACAGACACATCCTAAAGGACGACATACAAATAGCCGGCACATGAAAAAATAAAATGCTCAGACTATCAGAGAAATGCAAATCAAAACTACAATGAGATAACACCTAACTCTGGCACGAACGGCTGTAATTAATTACTCAAAAAACAGCAGATGTTGGCATGACTGCAGAGAAAAGGGGACACTGCTACACTGTTGGTGGGAACGTAAATTAGTCCAACCTCTATGGAAAACAGTTTGGCGATTTCTCAAAGAACTAAAGATTAATCTGCCGTATGATCCAGCAATCCCTCTCCTGGGAATATACCCAGAGGAACATAAATCACTCTACAAAGAAGACACTTGCACAGGCATATAGATTGCTGCACTATTCACAATAACAGAAACATGGAACCAACACTGCTGCTCATCAAAAGTGGACTGGATTTTTTTTTAAACATGGTACATATACATGATGGAATATTATACAGCCATAAAGAAGAACAAAATTATGGCTTTCACAGCAACTTGGATGCAGTTGGAGACCATCATACTAAGTGAACCATCACAGAAACAAAGAACTAAATACTGCATGTTCTTGCTCATAAGTGGGCCCTGAACACCAATCACATTAGCACAAGGGTGGGAATGGCAGTCACTGGACACTGCTAGGGAAGAGAGAGAGAAAAAAGAAAGGAAAGCATCTGGCAATACAGTGAGTACCTGGTTCACTATCATGGGGAGAGAGGGCCAGCTAGAAGTCCAAACTTCACCTGGATGCATCCTACTTATGTAGCAAAGCTTCATTTGTACCCACAACTCTAAAGTTTAAAATAATAAAACAAAAGACTACTGGTAAAATAAAAATAGAAATGTTTTCAGAATTATCAGCATGCATTTTTAATGGGTTTTATATTTCTCTCTGTGGGATATTTTAAGGTATTGGCATTTGGCACAAAAGGCTATAAGACTATAAATCCAGCCAAGAACAAAATAATCTTTGTTTATGTGATTTTTTTGTTAAGACCAATTTAGTATTGCTAGTTTATTTTTTTTAAGCCAAATCTTCTAATCTTCTGAGTTATTGAGGAAAATACTAGTATATTTAACTTTAAAGAGAACTCAACACACAAGTTATAAAAATGGCTTACAGCTCCCGCCTCCCGCCCCGGAGCTCCCGCCTCCCGCCCCGGCCGCGCTCCCGCCTCCCGCCCCGGCGCTCCCGGTGCCCCGGCGCTCTGCCCGCGCAGCTCATCACAACCCGGCCCGAGAGGAGATCCACACAAATCGGCTTCAAGGAAGATCTGCAGGGATTGCTGCCAAATCTCCTGTGTCTGAGATTGTGCTGCTGGCTCACGTGGGGCTTCTGTTGCCTGCTCGGAGGCAGGCAGCCATCTTGTTCCTGTCCGGCCCCACCCCCTCTGGGGCGAGCAGATGAGATAGCACCACCTGCTGGCGACTCAAGGTAACAACGCCGAAACGGGAGAAATAAGCCTGATAAAGACATAGACCAAACTGCTGAAGGAAGGTTGAACTGAACTGTCCTTCACAGCAGATCAGGGGCAATTGACTCTAACTGCAAACTAATTCACCAGCTTGAAAAGAAAACTAGAAATCAGACCTGAAAGGACA
>JAPVLO010003312.1:0-23315 GCA_027257055.1 Cephalopachus bancanus
CAAAATGACCAGAGTTAACATTTTGATGTACGTAACATTTTAATCTTTGTGCTAGGTGCAACCACACAAATTTTCAAAATAAAAAATGTGATTGAGATGCATATTAAGTATATAACCAACCTTTTTATTGTGAAAGATTTTTCATCTTCAAATAATCTTGGAACATGAATCATGCAACTTTTCTTATTACACTATATGCATCTATCATAATGAATTTAATCTCTTCCCTATTATTGGATATGTAAGTTGCTTTAACTTCTTTACACATATTTTTAACTATTAATTTTTTGTTTTAAAGATATGGGGTACAATTCAGGGATAGCTATACAAATGTTCATTATTCACCAAGCAGATTTCTGCTAATGCCAATCCCACCTCCCCTCACCTCCATGGTTTCCCTCTACTGTCAATCCTTTTCTTACAGTATTACGGTAGTTGTTCAAGTTCCGCTTATGAGTGAGAACTGAGTGTGATACTCAGTTCTTTGTTACTATGAAAGATCACTCAGTATTATAGACTGTAAGCCCATCCAGGTTGCTGCGCAGTTCATGATTTTGTTCTTCTTTATGGCTGTGTAATATTCCATCATGTATATATACCACATTTTAAAAATTTGGTCCTCTTTTGATGGGCAGCATGGTTACTTCCATGTCCTTGCTATTGAGACAATGCTGCAATAAACAAACATGTGCAGGTTTATCTTTTTTTGTAGAGAGATTTGAGTTCTTCCAGGTATATTCGCAGTAGGGGGATGGTGGTCCTAAGGAAGGTCAATTTTTAGATCTTTTAGGAATTGTCACACTGTTTTCCACACAGGCTGTACTAGTTTACACTCCCACCAGCAGTGTAGAAGTGTTCCCTTTTCACCACATCCTCTCCAGCATCTGTTATTTTTTGAGTTATTGATGATGGACATCCTGACTGGAGTTAGGTGGTATCTCAGTGTAGTTTTAATTTGCATTTATTTGATGACCAGTGAGGCTGAGCATTTTTTCATGTATCTGTTGGCTGCTCATATGTCTTCTTTTGTAAAGTGTCTATTCATATCTTTTTCCTACTTTGTAACGGGGTTGTTTTTGGGGGGTTTTTTTAGCACATTTGAGTTCCTGGTAGATCCTAGATGTTAGGTCGTTGTCAGACATACAGTTGGCAATTTTCCCCAGTCTCTGGGCTGTCTCCCTGCTCTCTTGATGGTTTCTTTGACTTTACAGAAGCTTGTCAGTTTAATAATGTACCACTTGTCTATCTTATCTCGTATGGCATTGGAATTTGGGGTTTTGATCAGGAATTAGTTGCCAGTCCCAATATCCATAAGGGTCTCCTGCACTTTCTAAGGTTCTTATAGCTTGAGGTTTTACATTAATGTCTTTGATCCACTTAGAGTTGATTTTTGTATATGGGGATAGGTAGGGGTCTTGTTTTAATCTTCTGCATGTGGTCAGCCAGTTTTCACAGCACCATTTACTGAATAGATTCTCCTTTCCCCAGTCATTGGTGGTGGAGGCTTTGTCCAAGATTAGTTGGTTGAGAAACTGAGGTTTTGCTTCTGGAATCTCTATCCTGTTCCATTGGTCTATATACCTGCTCTTGTACCTATACCAGACTGCTTTTATTATTGCAACTTTATAATAAAGTTTAAAGTCTGAAAATGTTTTTTCTTTGTTGAGGATTGTTTTTTCTTTGCTGAGGATTGTTTTTGCGATTTTTGGTCATTTGTGTTTCTGTATGAATACCTGTATTATCATTTCCAGGTCTGAGAAGAACACTGCTGGTAATTTAATGGGATCTGTAGACATCTTAACATTGTTGATTCTTCCAATCCATGAGCATGGGATATTTTTTTTTTTAATTGGGTCTCACTCTGTCACCCAGACTGGAGTGCAGTGGCACACTCCCAGTCACCACAGCCTCGACCTGCTGGGCTTTGGCGATCCTTCCAAGTAGCTGGAACTACAGGTGCACGCTACCATGCCCAGCTAATTTTTTGATTTATTGTAGAGATGAGGTCTCACTAAGTTTCCCAGGAGGGTTTTGAACCCACAGGCTCAGGCAATCCACTCACCTCAGCCTCCCAAAGCACAGGATTACAGGCTGAGCCACTGAGCCCAGCTAGGAATATTTTTACATTTGTTTGTGTCCATTAAAAAAATTAATAGAGACAAAGTCTTGCTATGTTGAATGGTTTTGAATTTGGGGGCTCAAGCAATCCTCCTGCCTCAGCCTCCCAAAGTGCTAGAATTATAGCCATGAGCCACTGTGCCTGGCCTGAATTGCTTTATGTTTCTACCAGCACAACACTTTGATGAAGTCCCTACTAACAATCATTGACAAAAAGGCAAAAATCACACTCAGAATTCATACCCAAAAAATAAAAAATAAAAACCTCTGAACACACACAAATCTTCAACCTCACCAATAAATCAACATAATATGTAGAAATTATAAGAGACATTTTCACCAACATAATACGTAGAAATTATAAGAGACGTTTTCACTGAAAACTACAAAACGTTTCATACTAAGTGCTGGGGATTGTGAGAAAATTATTCCAACACAATGCTACTTATAAGCTAATACAACCTTTCTGAATTCAGGTAGCATATCAAAAGGGCTTTGAAATATTTCAGCCAATGATTTTATTTTTAGGAGTCTACCCTAAATAAATAACAATAGATAACTAACTCTACATGCAGAGCTAAAAACCATATACAGGGCTAATGCCCCCTTAACCTGAGTGCTGCATACATGTGTCAAAAGTCAGGTGAAACCTGGCCATCATGCTTGAGCTCCACTTCCTGTCTACATCATAGAGTTGTAGTTCTGATCCTGCCTTTATGAGACTTCTTTACATGTTTGTTGGGTTGGTTGGTTGTTTTAGTGCTCCATGCTCAATTTTAAATTTCCAAGAGGAAACAAGTGATTTGGGCATAGAATATTATATAATACCTGATTCATAACTTAAATGACTGCAATTTATTAGTCTACATAAATAATAAACTTCTAAAAATACACACATTTTAGGTTTTGGTAGATACAATGACATTCAAACATCCTACAATAAGTTTTCCCCTTCTCTCAAGAAATGAATTATTTAAAAAAAAATACACATATCAACTGATTAATAATGAAAAGTGAAAATGTGCATCTTCTTCCTTTACAAAACAATTTTGCACATCCATCTTTATCTGAAACAAGTACCTAGTAAAGAAATCCATCAATATTAACTTGAAAGTGAATCTCAGCTGGGTGTGGTGGCTCACATCTGTAACCCCAATCCTTTGGGAGGCCAAGGCAGGAGGACTGCTTGAGCCCAAGCGTTCACAGCCAGCATGGGAAATATAGCAAGATCCCATATCTGCAAAAAAATTTTAAAATTAGATGGGCATGTGACAAGAGCCCACAGTCCTAGCTACCTGGGAGGCTGAAGCAGGAGGATTACTTGAGTCTAGGAGTTTGAGTCTGCAGTGAGCCATGATTGTACCACTGCCCTCCAGCCTAGGTGACAGAGTGAGACTGTCTCCAAAAAAAGTGGATCTTAAAAAACTTACCAAGAAATCTGTTTTTCTCTCTTTCTTATGGTGGAAAGACAATGCTTTATAAGTCTAAAAAGGCACAGCTTACTCTGAGCACACTTAAATTCTTACATTCAAGACAAAACACATTTTCCAGGATTAATATGCCATCCATGAACATCCATTCTTATATATTTTTAAAAGAGAAGTAGAAGAAACTTTTGGAGGAGAACTCAGACGTGGATAAGAGAGAAAGAAGTCCATGCACTCACAGTCACAGGTTCAGCACAGGGTCACCCAGTTTCTAGGGTCAGGCCAGTCAGAAGACAGCATGACAGGAACACTGATTCCCACTAGAGAAGCCTCTCTGGTCACTTTTAGAATGAAACCATGGCCATGACTCTGTTCACCATGCTGACCCCTGCCAACTAATGTATGTCTCACCCTACCCCACATGTTTCAGCTGGTCTAGAAAATAATTAAGAAGATTCACTTTGCCAGCTCAAAACTCACTATCTGACTTATAAGACTGGTAAGGAGAATAACACATCCGTTATTATTAAAAATAACAGTGGAATATATTAAGCAAGCAGAGAACAACACTTGGCTCCTCCTAATACATAAACTTTCCAGACATGTTTACACTCTATCTATTTCACTGTCTTCTTCATAAGGACAGGTACTTCAGAAAGAGCAAGCTGGGCTGAAAAATGGGACTTGTACAAAAAAGTATCTATATCTCAAGCTTGCTGAACTGTGCTAGGAAGCTATTTCCAGAGAAAAAGTGGGTGAAGCAATTAATATGCCAGCAACGATATCATAAAACATTTTTTCTTTATTCTTTGTTTTCTCAGGAGAGTACTTTAATATATAGTTAAAACCATACTTTCAAAAGTCAAGATGCTCTAAAAATCCAGTCTATAAAAATGTACTCCCTTAAAATCGATATTTTAATCCTTTTAAAGATTTTACTATAACCTATAGCATAAATAGCATTCTCAAGAATAATTCAATATAAATTCTTCATTTCGAGAATTTAACAAAAAGATGTCCAAAAATGTTATCTTTTAATTAACAGCACACATATTTATGATTATGGTACAGTACAATTATGTTTAACAGAGAATTACAAGATGCTAAAGTTGAGAGGCGATCTTAGTAAGAGAGTTTCAATTACAAGTAAGAAACCCACAGCCATGAGTGGCAGACACATCCAAGTTCACAGAACATCAAGGAACTTTGATATTACAATTGTCATCACTGGTTCATGATGCTTAATAGTAAGTATAGACAAGTATAGTAAGTATAGTAAGTGCTTCAGTAGATAATACACAATAAACCAAAGAAACGCCTGCCTCCAAACCCTCATAAAGCTGATCTTACAGTACAGGTAATCACAAGTAGGCATGTGAAGCCCATATGACAGGACTGAAGGCTGAGGACAGGAGGCAGAGGCAAGCACCTTAAACAGCCAGTGCCGTTGCCCAGGAATGACTCGAGTCAGTGCCAGTGACAGAGCAACAGCCTCAGAGCAGCAGGACAGAAAGGAGCATCAGATCATCAGAAGAGGGACAAGGGTCCTTCATGCTAGAAAAAAACGTAAGATGAAAATGTAAAAACCCTATGTAGGATCACTTATGAGTCATCAGTAACAATTACAGACACATCACAATAAGCTCAGCATCCCCAGCAAGGGCACTGCCCCCACACCCTCTCGGCCACACGCACCTGCTCTTCCTCAGTTTCTATCTCCTAGCCCCTCTTGGACCCATCTCTCCTCAGCCTCATGTCTTCTTCCTCTTTGGAAACTGCATAAAGAGGCAGACACATCTTGCCACTGAAATCTGAGACTGTGTCACCATCCAGAAGAAAACACTCTGCCCATGTCCTCCGGACGATTCTGTAGTCTGCTGCCCTCGTGGCACCTAAAATGAACATGCCCAAGCCAGACTTGCCAAGTCTCCCATATTCCTCTTAGAGAGCATGCCCCGAGTCTACCTATGAGAAATGTCCAGAATGAGCAAGTCCAGAGACCAAAAATAGATCCCTGTGTGCCAGAGGAGGGAGGAGGAAAGGGAGTTGAGGACAACGACTAGCAGGCACAGGGTTTCTTGGAATGATGGGGATAGTCTAGAATCAGATCAAAGCGAGACTGCACAACCCTGGAAATATACTGAAAACCACTGAACTGTGCACTTCGAAATGGTGAAGTTTATGTTATTTGAGTTTTATCTTAAAAATGGCAAATTGATATTAAATAAAGAAAAAGGAGAGGGAGCCCGCACACACACTCTCTCACAAACACACACACACACACTCTCACACTCACACACACACACATTCACACACTCACACACACTCTCACACACTTACTCTCTCACACACACTCTCATATTCACACACACTCTTGCACACCTCACCCTCCAACTTCACTTTGACCTTTCATGGCAAAGAACAACCTGCAAGTAGAATCACTCAGGTGGAGGTGAAAGCTCACCTGCCACAGTCTGTGGCTGGAGGCCTTCCTGGAGTGACTGGGACATGAAACTAGATTGCCTGAAGTACTCTCCATCTCTGAATGTCTACATCACACAGCAAAGTGAAGAGACTGGAACCAGGAGGAAATTGTTAAAGTAACCACGAAGGAAAACCATAAGGCACAACCTGACAAGTTTTCTTCCTTTTCCAAACAAGAACTGTAGAATAGGAGGAATCAAAAGAACAAAAATAAAACAGGTCCAAATGTAAGAGTTCAGAACACTAAGACCCAGGGTCACATTAATCAGATGACAGCACAAAAAATTGGGATGTCATTCTCAGAGGTTAATATGTTAACAGCAAAGTTTGGTTTGTTTATACAGAACTCATCCTACATTTAATTGCATTTATATTTAGAAATTCCTAAACCTCTTTTCCTTTTAAGTGATGAAGCTACTAGAAAAATATCCAATGCAGGTGAGATTTAAATCAAATTATTTCTAACAGGCATGTAATCAGGCTAACAAGGTAAATAGTGTATGGATCACATAACAGAAAGCTATCTTCCCTGAAATTTGGCATCTTTGCTGTATAGTCCATGAACTCAACAGCAAATGTCATTTGTAAAGAAATTTGGGGTGGGGGGCAACCCTTTTGGGTCTCCTCCCACTGTGGAAGTATTTCTGTCCTCTCAATAAATCCTACATTAAAAAAAAAAGAAGTTTAGAGGAATAACAAAAGATTCTGTATGATCTGAAAAGCAAGGAACTTTAAATCTTATTACTAAAAATATCAGAAAATATCTGAAAAAAATTGCTGCAGGAAAGTATCCCTTTTTAAACACTAAATGAGTACTGTTCAGTGCAAAAAAAGAGTATCTTATATACCCCTTGGTTCTTAGAAAGGGGTCCATTCAACAAATATTCATTATTTGATTTTACACAGTATATTAAAATATTTGACATATTTCATTTACCTGGTTGTGAACCACAGTTTACAAAACATCAAAATTTAAAGGGAAATCCAATCTAGATATTATGCCATCCACGTTATACAAATAAAAGCAAGTTAAGCGAGATGACAATTCGTACTCTCTCTCTATAAGTTCATTAGATATCCAAAGAATGAAAGAAATGGAATTTCTGAGTCAATCCAGAACTTACTCCTCCCATCCTTTCAGAATTAAAAACTTAGACCACATGAAGAGCCTAGGATATGACTTTTTAATGACCCAAACTGCTTATGAATGAGGAATCATCAACGACTTTGGTATTCAGAAACAGAATGTCTCAGGCACCTTGCAAGACTATATCTTATTTCATCTTCAAAGAACATTATTCCACCCAACCAGCCACAGCAGAGGCATCTGGGAAGAAGATGTATAGAAAGAGTGGTCCACTCTCCAGGCCAGCTCTTTCAGGGGACAGAGGGTGGGGTATCCTTCAAATTCATATTCCAAAGAGATATCTGCTGCTCCACATGTGCAGCACGCAAAAGCCTGTTAGAAATGAGGCCCACTCCAGAAGGGCTAACACATGAGACTGCTGTACTAGTTGGAAGTATTATATTCTGCTTTAGTGCTGTGAAAACAAATGGGATGGATGAAACACCTGCTGGAGTGGTCATCAGAGACAGTGGACAGATAGCTTGTGGACAGGTCACTCATAAGCGGGATTAAGAAGTGACCATAACAATGCTCCCTGGGAGACTAAGGTAGGATTCAAGGTGTGTTAAAAAATAGCTAAGTCAGTAACCTATAAGACATGACATCAAGAGAATACATAGAAATGATGGTGGCATGAAGGAGGCTTACACACGGAGAGGAAGGATGGCAAGGCCAGTCCTTGCTACCCTGTCTGGACGGCCAGGTGCATTCCCTTCACAGAGGCCAGCAGTAGTTCCTGAGGCTCTCAGCAGGCCGACTGGCAAGGCCACAGCTGTGCTTTGGTGTCCCTGTTCCATAGCTCTTCAGCAGTGAGTGGGGACGGTCTCAGTGACCCAAGACATCGCTATTCTACGGAGTCTTGGCTCCAATACAAGCTCTGGTTCTCCCAACCACATCCTCGGGGAAGGCTGATGTCGTACAGCGAAATGACACACAGGAACACTGTGTCCCCGGCATGCAGGTTATATGGTCCCTCCGACCTTGCTGGCACATAAGTATGTTAACTTACCCCATTGCTTTCTTCTTGCTTCTGGATTTGTGTTTTAAATTTGTGATACATCATGGGATTGAAGCATTTTAATTGGGTTGCTGAGCCCTCCTCTTTCATAACCTCTGAGATAGCTTGACTGCTAGTGTACTCACAGGCTAAGCATTGCATCGAGGTTATTTCCCACAGAGCACCTGCTGACTCAGAAAATACATCTTAACAAGATCTTCAAGTGATTCACATGCACACTGAAGTTTAAGAAGCACTGACAAAACCCCTAGAAAGAAACAGAAGCCTCCCTAGACAAAGACAAAGAACTGGATGTCAGAAGACTATTCTCTAAACACCATCTTGCACAAACGACTCCATGCACCACCTGACAATGACTAGGAGCCCCAGAAGAGGAGTTCCAAGAATATCCATATTCAACAACTATCATGGAAGGCTTAAAGAAGCAGTGCTGCCCTTGCTGATTTTTGGAACACCAGCCCTGAAGTGCTCCACACAGTTTGAGAAAACACCCTAGGCATGGCACAGGGCACCACAACACTGGTGCTGCAATCTCCTTGCTAGGAGCTTGGAGAACCTCCTTTTTGGAGGTTCAAGAATATGTAGTCCAAGGACACAAGGTTACCAGAAATACAGAAAGGTTTATGACTTTTTTAATGAGGCTGCAGTGATCTTAGGAAGGTTATCAAGGAACAGAGTTGATAATGGCCTGAGAAGCATCTGTGATAGGCAGTGCACATCCTGATGACTCACATACCTGACTTGGTCAGTTCTAGTCACTTTATTTATTTATTATATCTGCATTGTTCCCAACACATATTTGGCGCTAAATAAGTGTTCTGAATTAACAGAAAAAATAATGACAAATGTCACCCTCTCTACCCTAAGATTCATCTAAGACAAATGTACTTTAGCCTCAGTCCCTTTGAGAAATTCCTGAAAAGGAAGGTAAAACACATCTCAGATTAGAACGGCTCATAGTATTCTCCCATTCTGTATCTCAACATTAGACATTGTACCTGTTATTCTTAATCCCATTCTGATATTCCATGACCTTATGCAATGAACCAGTCTACCCAATAAAAAATAACCATGCCCATTAAAGATGGTGGGTCACACTAACTGCTGACCAGCAGCACAACCTGACCATTTTTAAAAGTCACTCACAAGTATGAGGAACATGTTACAACACAGGAAAGAGCAACTATTATGTTGATGTTCTTCTAGGTCCAGACTTCAGAAATCTTATGGAAGTGGCTATTTAAAACATCTATTAAAAGAACTAGAACTAGATACAAAGGACATTATCACACATACAAATATCATAGACAATATCCACAACCATGGACTGAAGGTGCTAGGAACGTCTAACCTAGTGAAGAACAAAGTGAGAATATCAGGAAAAGCATGAAGAGATTCTAGGAATCATTTCTGTACAGAATATGTTCCCCACTTGTTCTTAAAGGGAGAAGCACTTTTAAACTTCAAAGGAAGAGATTTAGGCTGGAAATCAAGATTTCCCATTCCCATAAACATGGATTTGAGAGAAGAATCAGAAGGTAAAGAACAAGAATGGCTCATGTATTGCTTCCACACAACCCATCAAATCCCTTCCATCCTATGCACAGCATAGAGCCAAGGTCCATTGAAAAACTCATAGGGCAGCAGATATGTTGGCTCAGTTTTTTGCACTGTGCTATATGGGTTTTAAACCCATGTTAAGAATTGACTCTAAGGCCAGACATAGGTAGCTCACACTATCATTCCAGCACTTGGGGAGGTGGAGGCAAGAGGATTTCCTGGGTCCAAGAGTTTGGGACTGGGCTGGGCAACTTGCTGAGACCTCATCTCTACAATAAATAAAGAAAAATTAACTGGGTGCTGTGATGTGCCTGTAGTTCCAGCTACTTGGAAGGCTGGGACAGAAGAATTGCCTGTGTCTATCAGGTCGATGCTGTGGTAGCCATGATTGTGCCACTACACTCCAGTCTGGGTGACACAGTGAGAATTCAACTCAAAAACAAACAAAAAAGAATCAACTCTGCAAGCTCTCAGAGGAAAAGGGAGAACTTTATAGATGTTTGTGTCTTCCACAGCCAATAGCATGAGAGAACACGCATGATAAACTTTCAATAAGTACTTATTGAATTTAATTAGGCATCACCACACTTTAAGGCAAAAAAAAAATCTTACTGGGAGATTAGCTTCAACACACCTGCAGCAGCCGCCACTACCAACACCAGGAGAAAGCAGCACTCTAATCTTCCACGTGACCCTACTTACATGTTAAACAACAGAAGAGTAAGAGTACAAGAAAGAGTAATTGTCTTATTCATGTCAAAGGGCTCAGAATGAATCTTCTGTTTACACACACATACTTAACCCACTCCAACTAGTCCTGTTAACTGCCCAATAAGATGAAATCCAAATCTTTGGGTTTCACAAACCTTTATGCTTGAGCTAAGTTCTTGATGAAATGTGTTAAACTTAACTGTACATAATCTATTTTCACTATTTGCAATAGTAAACAGTCTATTTATTATATGAAAGGAGGCAAATACTTATTGTTATCAGCAATAGCAGCAAAAATCGCTTGAATTTCAAAATATCTTTTCCCAAAAGCAGGTCTCTTTGCATATAAACAGACATATTTCAATGACAAATCTGTAAAAATCCATCAAGCCTTCTAATGCACAGTTGTGTTTGTGCAGTACAGGACCAAAGCACAGAGCTGGTGTCCCATTTGGCTGAATGGGTAGCATACTACTCGGTACGCTTCCATAAGCTGCCTTCCTCTATTATGAAGTCAACTGCAAGGTCTAAAAGCTCCTTGAAGAGTTCATTTCTGCTATTCCTGCCCTGCTCAATGTGAAATGATGCAATCCTACTGCTTTCTTAATAAGGGTAGAAAGATGATACTCAAAGGGGACATGAAGTTTGGAATTTAGAGGCTCTCTGCACAGTCCTGAGGGACTTTCACCCTTGGAGACAGTGTCCAGAGAGAATGGGGAGGCTGGAAGGCTGGAAGACAGGAGCGAATACCAGGGGAAGGTGAAGCACTGCAGAGAATTTCAGCACATCTAGTTGAGTTTCAACACAGCTTGTCTTAACATGGCCCATGTTTTAACCCAGTGTCTCAGTAGCAGTGCTGGGATGTTAACCTTAGTTTACCTGCTAACACCTGAAAATAATTTCACAGATTATCACTTTGCTTCGATACAATATTTCACAGTCAAAGCAATGCCAGGATATGTACAGTGGAGGAACATGAGGCCAGACGAGGTATCAATTGGGTGAACTAGGTAAACTGTATTGAGGAAGGAAATCTCAGGATGAAACAATGACAAACCACTGACAGGCCCTGGAGGGGCTTACAATCAAGCATCAACCAATCAGATCTGCCTCATTTGCATGGCAGGAATCCATATGCATAATGTGAACCTGAAAACTCATTCTAACTGAAGAGAGGGTCAAACTCTACAGGGAAGAACCTGAATCCACTGCCTCTCTGCAGACAGCAGACACCTTCCCTGTAGTTCTTCTCTTGTCTTTTTCACAATGTATCTGCCCTTTAATAAATCTATCTTTTTTTTTAAGTCGGAATCTCACTCCATTACCCAGGCTGGAGGGCAGTGGCATGCTCATGGCCACGGCAGCCTCGACCTGCTGGGCTCAGGTGATCCTTCCATCTCAGCCATCCAAGTAGGTAGAACCACAGGCACACACCACCACATCAGGCTAATTTTTTTATTTACTGTACAGATGAGATCTCCCCAAGTTGCCCAGACTGCTCTTGAACCCCTGGGGTCAGGAAATTCTCTCGCCTCCACCTCCCAAAGTGCTAGAATTGCAGGCGTGAGCAATTGCACCCAGCTATAAATATACCTTTCTTAATTCACAACTGCCTTGGTGAATACTCGCACCTCCACATGACTCCGGCCATACTCAGCCTGTCATACATTGCATGTATAATATGTATATGTGCAATATGTAACATCTCTATGTAAGATGTGTAATATCTTACAGCTTTGCATGGAAGTTTGTAAGACAGAAATCACAGTTGACAGTGATTTTAGATTTTTGAGGAGAAAATTCACAGAAAGAAGTTGAATTCCAAGTCCATCATTCACAGACCCTGTAAGCCGGAAGCTCCTAGAACATGACCTCAAGAGATACTTTCCACCACCATAACCCTCCATATCTCCCAGAAGAGCACACCAGAAACTCAGGACTGAGCCAGAAGGCAAGGATACCTGGCAAAAGCACTCCAAGAAGTTTGAGACTCAACCTTCCTGCCCCTGTTGCCATCACTGCTGTCATGTTCCAGCCCCACAGAGGAGGTGCTGTGCACTGGTCTTCTCTGTTACATGTTACCTAAGTGAAGTCATCAGAACACAGCATCTGAATTCAACTGACATCAATCCAGTTTTTAAGAGGTACAAATAAATTCATCAATGGCACATCAGTTCTACCTCCTTTCACAAAATTTGATTTTAAAGCTACATAACAAATTCTGAACTCAAAGTTGTTTACAGCCCAAATTTTTCAGTTAAAGTATTTAAGTCAACTAATACATTTCCATAAATCAGATTTTCACCACCAACTAACAGGACCCAAAACAACAAAGTTCCAACAACATTCCTCTCAATCCACTCCACTTACAGGAGGACTAACTCAGATTATTTAACAAGGAGGTAAAGACTCTGATTTCCAGGTTACTACCACTCTCCCACCGTACATCACAGCTCATGCCTTAAGGTATACAGATTCAGAAAATGTTGTGATTTTTCGTTAAAGTAGTTACATTTCACATGAAGAATCCTGATGTCCAGTGTCCATCCACCCACCAGCCCACTGGCACAAACTTCACCGTCCCCAATCTCCGGCAGCTGTGAAATCATTTGTGACTGGTTCATTCCATCACAAATCACCTCAGGAAACATAGCTGACCTCTCTCACACTCAGGCCTTTAAAGTCACCTAACAACAACTGGTGTATGTCAACAAGCTTGATTTCCTTACACTAGCTTCGGGCAGCTGTCAATGCAGCTCCACACACAGCTGGGGCCCCAACACCAAAACAGACTGCAGAAACAGCTTACCTTGATGGGAGCACTGCTAAACTTGATCTTCCTGTTGGCTGTGATCTCCTTTCTTGGGCAAGCCAATGATCTTGGAGTATTCCACATCATGTTGGTAGTCGCTGTTCTCTTCACTGTCTTCCTCCTATTCCTGCTCCACATCGGGCTCTGCCCAGCTGCTGTATTATACCTGGATTCACCCCGTACACTGTAGAGTCACTGTGCAGGTACACGTGGGAATTCTCAAAGTTACTCGAGCCCTTGGGCCCCTTTCCCACAACTGGACACAGAAGCATCAGGAGAGGCAAGACTACTGGTTTCTTCTTCAGCTACAAAGGTGCCTCACTCCCACCCAGGTGAGAGTCAGCATCTTCCAGTTCATTCTGTGGGGAAGGAACCTCAGGCTCTGGCACTGCCTGGTTTTTGGCACTGGCACCTCCAGGCACATCTGTGTTGGGGCTGCTGGGCACCTCACAGCAGGATGTGGTGTCTCTGGCATCCAAGCTCTACTGGATCTCCTCACTGGGCATCAGTGCTGGAGAGGTGCCCTGGAAAGCACTTGGGCACTGGAGCAATGTCACCCTTCTGAGCCTCCTCCTCTTCAGCTCCCTGCTTGCTTGGAGGGGACCAAGAATTTGCATCCTTCAGGTGATCAAAGGTGTCCAGATTCATAACTGTCACTGAGGGCAAGTTTAAGGGGTAGTGCCCAGTCACTAAGTACTTGTGCTCGGCCTTCTTAGGAGTGCTAGCCCGGGGGGAGTCAAAACCCTCCAACATAGTACTCAGTTGTTTCATGGTAGGGGACACGGCTCCTCCAGGGGCTGAGGCAGTCCAAGGAGTCAGTGCTGTACCTGCTGGACTTGGCACTGGCCCACTTGTCCAGGGCCCACCAGCTCCAGCTTTCCCTCTTGGGGAGTAGCAGTGGTTCTGTCCCGACTTATGCAGGAGGCTCTCGAACAGCTTCCGAGTCTCCATGAACTTGGAATATAAGAGGCCATCTTACATGGTGTCAAACCTGCTGATCTGCTCAGAAACAGAGGACTCCAGTTGCACCACCCAGTCGTCCACCTTCTCCAGGAACTCCCAGGCCCTCGGCCTCCTCAGAAGGGACACATGCCTGCCATTTCCCCTAGTCTTGGCCATGCTCTCCCTCAGCTCCATGTCCATCTGCATGAACAGATGTTTGATCCTGTTGATGCTGAAGTCATACTTCCGCTACCTGTTCTGCTAGGCACCCTGGCCTGCCTTGGCCTTTTGCTACCCATTGGAGTGGGGCTTATCAAAGGTAGTCTTCAGTGCCTGGAACTCGGTTCTGTAGGTGTTCCTGTGAGGAGTGGCACTTCTCAGGGTGGTATGCTCACCCGAGGACTCTGCTTTCAACATTGTTTCTCCAGGGGTGAAAATCCAGTGTCCAGAGTGACCAGAGAAAGGAAACCAAAACCCAAGCTACCTCTCTTCTCTTTCACTTATATCTGGTCAGGATAAGTGCCTCTTGATGGTGTGCATACTGCCAGCCATGGCCGTGACAGGAAGTTATTCATGACCAAGAGTGACACAAAATGGTTTTTCAAAGCAAGAGAAGAGTCGCATCTGCAACAGAAAGCATGAATTTCTGAGTTTGTTTACTTATTGGAATTTATGTTTATTTTTCTTTTTTCAACATTTTTAATTATGATATTGTGGGGTACAGTTAAGGATTAGGTATACAAATACGTTTCATTCAGGCACCCTGTTGATAAGAGGTGTTTCCCCGTTCCCGGACAGATATTTGCTACTGTTAATCCCTTCTCCCTCCCCCACATAGTTTCCCACTACTGTCAGTCATTTTTGTATAGTATTACATTGAATGTTCAAGGTCCATTATATGAGTGAGAACATCGCAGGATTGTTCACAATAGCAAGAACCTGGAAGCAACCATGCTGCCCATCAAAAGAGGACTGGATTTAAAAAATGTGGTACATATACAAGATGGAATCCTACGCAGTCATAAAAAAGAACAAAATCATGAATTTCGCAGCAACCTGGATGGAACTAGAGTCTATAAGACTGAATGACCACTCAAACATGTATTTTTCAAGGTCTAACCACATGTCAAGCAAAAGTTAAAAGTCAACAAGTTACAAGCTATCCTTTTGATTGGTCTTCTGTAACAAAAATGTTTCAAACACAATTGAGATTTTATCAAAATCACACACACCCCCACACGCACAACTCACAAACACAAGTTCCACATCAGTACATCTGGAATCAATCCTTGAGCTCAAGTTCTGACTGCTGGTGGAAATGCCCTTGAAAGAAACCAGCAGTTCATCCATCTTTTAAGAAATCGTTAAGTGGTGACACACCTCATCGACAAGGGCACCTGCATAATAAACATTTGCATACCTAACTCTGAATTGTACCCCAAATTTTTAAAATAAAAAATTAAAAGTTAAAAAAAAAGAAATCGTCGACCTGTCCAGAAAATAAACTTCATATGGGAATCTCCACAATCAAGGAGAACATCTTTCTGTCTTCATTAAAAGTTTGGAACCTATGTTTACAAGCTCCAAAACATTCCTAAAGAGATTTGTTTCACTTGTCCTGGTCCAATATTCTCGTCCACAGCATCCCCGATGCAATTTCAGACTAAAACAGCGGAGGGAAACTTTGTGAGTGGCAGTAAGTTTTGCTCTCAGCGCAATCACCTCGAGCACTCAGTAGTGTCGCAAGCATGGACTTGATTACCCATGGAGTGGGTGTAGATGGCCACGGAATGCGCAAGCATGCAACAGTGAGGAGGCAGCGACACCCCGACGTCTCGTCCACATTCCTGCCAGTCGATTCCCCCCCGTCTCTACTTGGTGCCGGGAAGCACAGCTCCACACACGCCAGGGCCTGCGTCGCCACAGCTGGGCCACGCGCGTCTCTCACCGGCGAACACCAAGGAGGCGCGGCGGCTCCGGGAGCCTCCCTGCTCTGCGCTGCCACTCCTGGCCCAGGCGCCTCGCCCCGCCAGCCAGAGCGCGCCCCGCCACACACCCCGCCAGGTCGGCCCAGCTCTCAGGCTGAGCCCGCGCGCCCGCAAAACCCGCTCCAGCGAGCCTTGCCGCAGCCTGGGGAAGGGGGGCCCCGTGCGCAGCCGCCCCCCCCGCTGCCCCTTCCCCGCCGGCCGCCCACCTGTCTTCCGGGGCGCCCGCGCGACACCCGTGCACGAGCGACCCCCGGGATACAGGCAGCAAAGCGGGAGGGAGCGCGGGGATTGCGGCCGGGCCAAGCCGAGGCCGGGCGCCCAGGGCCCAGCCCAAGCCCTCAGCCCCGCGCCCCGCGGCGTGCGGGAGACAATGGGCCGCGCGGACACGCGCCGCCCCAGACGACCGCCCGGGCGCCCCTGAGCCGCGACCCCCTTATTGACGCGGCGCCGCGAGCGGGTCGGCTGTCCCAGGCTCCCGCTGCGGCCTTGTGCCGGCCCGCCCGAACCCTGTGCCGAGCGGCCCGAACCCTGTACCCGAGCTGGGTACGGGGCTCGGCCCTTGTGCCGAGCCGCCCGAACCCTGTACCCGGCTCATGGCGCCGCACTGGGGGGGTGAGGGCGCATCCACACGCGCGGCGCTCCGCTGCGCCTTGGCGGGCAGCGCGGCACACGTGCCGGGGGCGCCAGGGGCGCCGGTGGGGGCGGCCGCTGTGAGCCTCGCGTAACAGGTACCTCACCTGGGCGGCGGGGACTGACTGCGCTGACCCAGGAGAGCTCGAGGTGGCCTCTGGCGGCGGAGGGAGCACGGAAAGGGCCAGGCGCCCGCCCTGTCCCTCCGCCGCCCTGAGAGGCCGCCCCCTTGCACGGGTGAGGCGCGGGGCAGGGCCCCACGCACGCCCGCCAGGGATGTGACCACAAGGTTGCGGGCGTGGGCCACCTGCCTGGGCCGGAAGGCCAAGCTCTGGCCCAGGTGGCTGCCTCCATGGCCTACTGCTCATCTGATGCTGAGGCTCCCTGCCAGAGGAGAAAGGAAGTAGGCCGCTGACTTTCTTATCTGGAGTTTTCAGCCCCCTGCCTCTTGGAAATGCCCAGGACTTCTTTCCCACCCAAAACCTGGGAAGTGTTCCAGCCTTACTGCAGAATGTAAAACTGATCACAACCTTCAGTGCAGACCATTTAACCGGTCCTCCCACAAAGGCGATGGCACAGACATTTTATTTTTTCTTTTTTAATTGTTGTTTTCTAATAGAGTCTGGGGTTTTGCTATGTTTCTCAGGCTCGTCTCCAACTCCTGGGCCCAAGCCATCCTCTTGCCTTGGCCTCTCAAAGTGCTGGGACTACAGTCGTGAGACACAGGGCCAAGCGAAGCAGAAACTTTTGAAGAATAATGTTCCAAGAAAGTGAAAACATGGCTGGACTCAGTGGCTCAGCTTGTAATCCCAGCACTTTGGGAGGCCGAGGTGAGTGGATTGCCTGAGCCGACGGGTTCAAGATCAGCCCCGGCAACTCGGTGAGACCCTGTCTCTACAATAAAAAATTTTTAAAATTAGCCGGGCATGATAGTATGCATCTGTAGTTCTGACTACTCGGAAGGGTGAAGCGGAAGTATCACTGGGGCCCAGAAGTTCAACACTGGGGTGGCAGTAAGCGTGCATGCCACTGCACTCCAGCCTGGGCGGAGGAGTGAGACTCCAAGGAGTGAGACTCCAACTCAAAAAAAAAAAAGTTGAAAACATGAATCCCATAAAAACATAAAATGTATGTGTCAAAATATTTATTTGACTAGTTAAAAAAGGAACCAGCAAGATACTGCAATCCATTCAAATGATAATGTGCAGAGTCAACAGACCCAGGGAGGCAGGAGAGAGGCAGAGCCACTCAGTATTCCTGAATCCAAGTTTAGGATTCTGTGTTTTCCAGGGTGGTTACCAATTGTGTCTCTAAATAAAATAAATTTGCATTTCTATAGATAAGAATGATTTGCAGCTGGTCATGGTGGCTCATGCCTGTAATCTCAGCAATTTGGGAGGCCAAGCCTAGGGGATTGCCTGAGCCCAGGAGTTCTGGACTGGCCTGGGCAATATGGCAAGACATAGTCCCTCAACAGATACATTAAAAAAAGAATTGGCCAGATGTGGATGCCTGAGGCAGAAGGATTGCCTGAGCTCAGCAGGTGGAGGCTGTGGTAGCTGTGATGGTGTCGCTGCTTGCCAGCCTGGGCAACAGGGTGAGACTCTGACTCCAGGAAAGAAAAAAAAGAGCTTTGCAAGACTGTAAATTGCTGCAGTGACCTAAGAAGCACAATAGCCTAGTGAACGGTAGACACAGGCACAATACTCCATAATCATGGCGGTGACATTTGGCATTCCACCTAAGGGACATGGGGTCATCTTTTGCTTATCTCAAAGCATTTTATAAGTTTTCCAGCAGCTCTGCTATTATCCCCATTTTAAAGATGGGAAAACTGAGATTTTGGTTTCATAACTTACCCACAGCTTGATCAGCTGGTAAATAGCTGAATGGGAATGGGGCCCAAGTCTACACAGAAACCACAAACTCTGGGAGCAAAATCTTTCAAGCAATTTCTAAAGGATTTTACAGCTACTCAGTCCTGCATTTTTTGTTTTGTTTTGTTATTTTGTTTTTCTCTATTTTAAACCTTGAGGGCTTTTTTTAATCTTCAAGCGTCACCAAGTTCTGAGCCCTTTTCCCCAAGAAACTGGCATTCTCTGTCTACAGTACAGAGTGGATGTCACACCACAGACATAAATAGATGTGACAGCTGATGGGGGGGCTGGGCTCCAGTCTCCAGTTTGGGAAAGAACAGTTGTGCTATCTGGGGTACTCAGGTGAAAAGTTCCTGTCATTTATTTATAGCAAGGAAACCAGGTTTTTAGGAGAATAACCTAAATAAACATGGAATCTAATCACTGAGTTCTGTCTGCAAAAGGGGGGGGCAGATTTGGCAATAAAACCAGTCTTACACCTCTTTGCAGAAAGATGATTGATACAGAAAAGCAGCCTAAGGAATTTGGCTGATTTGGGTTTTATCTCTTTTAAATGGGAAACTGCTGGAAAAATTCTTACTGAAGGACATTAGAGTTGTAAGAATATAATGCTGAGAATGTATTAAGAATGTAGCAAGATTCCTAGATTGCCTATCATTGCATCTCTAATTCCTACCTGGATGTTTGAAGGGTCTACTCGACCTGTGCTAGTCCAATGCAAGTGGCTGTTTAACTTAAATTAATTAAAATTAAATGCAATTTAAAATTAAGTTCCTTGGTCACACAAGCTGTATCTGAAAGGCTTGATGGCTACATGTGGCTGGTGCCTCCCTACTGAACAATGGCAGATACAGAACCTTGCTGTTCCAGACACATCTGCAGAACAGTGCTGTTTGGGGCCACATTCACACTTCCACGCAGTAGGAGCATTGGGCCTGTGTTCACCTTGTGAAGGGTAACTCAGTTCACTGGGCCACTAATGTGTTCGAGGTGAAAAGCCATAAATTCTACGTGTTCCAGTTGGAAAGGGCAGGACTGTGTTCAGGTGTGAAAGATGAATTTCACTGTCGACATGTGAAGTATTCAAAGTGGGTTTGGCACGGGAGGGTTCTCAGTTTTCATATATGATTTCTCAAGTGTTCATAAGTCATGTAGAATATTTTGTGCTGTTATTTTCATTTCCTTTGCAACCAATAATATCATGATTAGCAAGAACAGACCTGAATATTCGCGGACAAAAAGTACAAAATGTATTTGAAAGGAGGGATCCCCTAGAAACTTAGAAAGAACTTAGTTCACATTTTGCTCAGCATAGCCATTTTTGCTTAGACGAACACCCTGGGACTCTAGCACATGTTAGACAGAGATAGATCAACTTCCAACAGGCAAATTTTAGGAAGTGGTCAGACAGTTTACTGCAGGCCAAGCTGGCAATCTACCCCACCCCCCCAGCGAATCTCTACCAGATGCAAGACAAAGACAACCCAACCTTTCAATGTATGGTTTAGCATAATAATTTCTATGAAACTTTCCATTTCCTTGTCAAAGGCAGAAGGTCAAAGATCACCCCTTAGCTTGACAAAGTAATAGAAATGAAAATAAGACCACCTGTTTGCTAAAGAGCTTGTGGATTGGAAATGTCTGACAAGTCTCTTGCAGGAAAAGTCCTTCCCCTTTTCTCCTCCCATCTAGCCCACCACCATGGCAACAATCATGTGTCTAACCCACCCTCTGCCTGCTGTTCATCACATCACCTGACATTAGTACCTGCACTTACCTGTCCCTTCATGATGACATGAAGCAGAACACCACCTTAATAAACTTCCTTCATCAAAGGGAAGGGTTAAAAGGGCTCAAACCCCAAGCAGCCAGCCACTAAGCTATGGTGTGACCATGTGCTCTTTGAGCTATAACCAGGCCATGTTTCCTGGCTTTGGCCCCCCCCCCACCTTGGAGGTCTCTCTCTCTCTCTCTCTCTTCTCTCTCTTCTCTCTCTCTCTCTCATTAGTTTTTTAATAAACTGTTTTTTTAATCTAACTTATGTGTGATTCTTTGAATCTTTCTCACAGCACAGGATCACCCACCAGGCACCCACACCCCCAGTGGGCCTGACCTCACATTCTGGAGGCACTGTTGGGAGGGTGACTTAACATTTTTGGAAGTCCTACCAAGATCTAAAAATACTCTGCGTTCTTCTAGGGGTTTTCTCAATATGCTTTTAAAGTTTTCGTGATGAATATTCTGAGAAACCATTCAAAGAATGAAGTTATTCATGGGAGTAAGTGGGGCATTGGGAATCAAACCCAGATCATATTTTTAAGACTATGGAAAACTGACTAAGCAGGAACATCACACCTAAGCTTCTAGCAGGGAGGGAACCGGATAGTTGTGTGTTAATAAAAGTTCATGAAAGGAGAGAAAATGATTGAACAAACATAATGCTCCATAAACTGACTCTTTATGGAGGAGGCTAGGTAATGCAAGAACAGTTCCTATTGGTAATTTTATACATAATTTTACTGTAAAAGAATATTTTACTCATGCCACTGTTTCCTTGCCAACACTACTAAGAAAAATGTTTTGATAATGATTAGGCAGCTTGTTTATTAAAAGTTTAGTTAAAACTGGCCAGGTATAATGGCTGAGCACTTTGGGAGGCCAAGGCAGGAGGATCACTTGAGGTCAGGAGTTCAAGACCTGCCCCGGGAAACATAGCTAGACAGCATCTCTACAAAAATTGTTTAAAAAAATAAAAAAAAGTTTAGTTACAACTGCTTTTTTCACATTTGTAAATATCACAGAATGATTTGATGACTTCAGTCTTGAATGTTGATGTCTGGCTTCCTTAAAGGGCCACCTTTTAAAATAACCATTTGTATTTAAGGGTAAAAGTTTAACTTTTTAGTCTGATAATATTTTGTGAACATTCCATTGTGGATGTAAAATATCTTTCTCTAAAATAGTAGCAGGATCCTCAGTTCCCATTCAGAATTCAATGTCAGAGATACCTATCATCAATCTGATTTTGGGATGTTAGCTGTAACTTTCAAATTCAAGGTGCCATTTCTTCCCCGATCCAGTAAGAATGCCTCAGCTGGAAGTTCTCCCCCCTCATGGGCTGAGCATTCCATGGAGCATCCGTGTCTCATCTCAACATCTTAGCTTTTCAACCAAAAAGCAGGTTCATGGTAAGTTTGCTTATTACTTTTATTTGCTGTGTTTACTAAACTGTATAACTTCTTGGCATTCCTTAAGTTCATCTTAAAGTTATTACTAATATCTAAGCTCTACAATGAATGGCCATACACTTAAACCATGTGCATAGGCTAACATGCATTCTCTCTCTTCACTGTTATTACTTCATTTGGCTGCTCCCACAGAACACAGAAAAACAAGAGTGCTATTGGAGCATTAGTGTGATGTTTTCATTACCATCACAGCTCCTAGAGTTGAGACAAGGCTGCTAGAATATTCTTCTAGTTTTCAGTTGTTTAGTGCTGTGTGCTGCGTGTCTAAAGATGAACACAAGGAATTTATCTGTTTCTGCAGAAGCCCATTCACTCTCAACTGATGATCTCTGGCAGGAGGGTGCTGGTGAGGGCTGTATCCGCCATGCTTTGCCTGTGGTTGCACCTGAACTCTGGCATCCCTAGCCTTGGCACTTCGTGGATCCAATTTCAGAATCATTTATTATTTTACTACTTAAGAGAGACACAGTGATCCTGCACTGAAAGAACAATTAGTGATGTGTCAAATTGAGATTTCAATGGAAGATGTCTAACTGAGCCTCATATTCAGATCTCTTTTACCCTGGCAAGGCTGAGCCTGGTTCTTGAGATTTGGGACAGCACGGCTCTTCACTGCACTCAAGAGATGGAGAATAGAGTAACCCAAGATACTCTCGGTTGTGAAATTGACAGACAGGAATCAAGGAAGAATAGAGGGAGTTCAGTAACTGTTCCCCAGCATTAGTCTTTTGGGAAAAATTTACTGTTAAAGTAAATACAATAACACCCCGTTCATCTACAGTTAAAGAGATTTCTGTGACTTTATTACTATTTTGAGTCTAATTTCAGTAATAAAACTCCTTGAGGCCCATGACAATCTCATTTTATACAAAATGTACATGATAACAAACTGCATTTTAAGAAAATTCTAGTGCCTAATTTGTATATGCAATCGTCTGCTTTTAGAAATCACTCATTCAGAAATTAATTTGCGGTGAAGTTGTTAGGACATTTTTCATAGGTTCCTAATCAGCCATGGTCCAGATATTCGCCCAGCCTGAACTTTTATTAATTACCATGATTTTAACACATTGTTTCAAGTATAGTTTTTAAAATAGATAATCCCTTACAGGTTTGTACAGCACTGACCTTCTGAATCAGATAAATAATGAACAAGAACTCATCCCTTCATTGGGCAGATCTTGAACAGCCAGTCATTCCTTCCTGGTCTGGAACCGTGCCTGATACTGTGATTGCACTGTAGGTCTGAGAGTAAGAGCCTTCATGAGTAAGTCCCGGGCACAACCATCAGCGCTCAGCTGGTGTCTGTGGTGAGATTACAAATACACAGATAGATCGCATGCTTTCTAGGCCTCATTAGTATTTGGAGAAGAA